>WBMV01001081.1:0-95608 GCA_013396655.1 Campylorhamphus procurvoides | reverse complement strand
TGTAATTCCCCTGTGACCGTGGTGATGACTGTGGTGAAGCGAACTGTCCCCTTTGCAGCCCACAGGAAAACCCCCTGAGACAGAACTGTTGATTGAGTTTTGGACTTAGATCTGCGAATGGCTGACCCAGCAACAACTAACTGTAAACCTTCCATTCCCCTGTCCCTCACACCATCAGGGAAAGGAGGGGGCATGGACAGATCGAAGAGTGGTGGTGGTGGAAAAGTGTTTCTAACCTGTTTTTATTTCTTAGTTTTAGTTTTTTAGTTTGTTAGCAATAAATTTAAGCATTATTCTAAGTTCTGCTTTGCCCGTGGTATTAATCAAAGCTCCCCTTTCGGTTGTTATCTCTAGCTGTAAATTACTAGCTGGTTTTCTTTTCTTCCCTCTGGAAGGTGGAAGGGGGTGGGGGGAGGCCTTGAAGGAGTTTTGCTGGACATCAGGCATTTATCGTGGGTCAAACCACGACAGTTTTATTCTGCTCAAGTGAACAGACTGCCTTAAACATAGGCCTGCAAGTAAATAAATTTGGCTTAAGTAGTCATTGTCATTAAATCATCATCATCATCATGGATAGGCTTCACAAATGAAGATTTGGGAAGGGCTCTAACCACACTTGCTGCAAGTGGGCTTAAGTAATATACCTGTAATATTCCATCACTGCTAAAAACATGAAAAAGATTTGCAATGGATGAAAATATTACTATGCTGTTCTCTGCCTTCCATGAACTACTCCAAAACAATAAAATTATTGCTTTGAAAACACAGGAGCTATGTACAAGTATTCTTCTAGTCTGTTTATAATGCAGAAAGTAGATATGCAAAACTGAAAAACAAACTAACAATACTTTAAGTATGCTGACATCTGTTTTCTAGTTAAAGATACATAAAAGCATGAAGAGATGAAGGAGTTAATTAGGAGAGTTCAGAAGGAGAGTTTATCAGTAGCACCTACCTACAGAAAAGCAGAAGTAGCAACACTGCTTAGTCCTCAGCTATACAAACACATTTATAGACAACTAACATTTTAAAATTACACTTTCCAAGATAACTTATTTTTTTAGTTTGGGACATTGAGGAAGAGGTCATTTTGTTTTGCAGTTGAGGAGAAGCAGTTCAGTTAAAGCTAAGTCCAATTAAAAAGAAGTACATAGATGTATCACTTTTGAAGAAAGCAGGCAATGTGACATAGAATTACTCCTTATTCAAAATGATGTCCCTCAAGCATACTGTCAATTAACTGATGTCATTAGACAGAGGATATACACACACACTGCAGTATGTGGTACAGTGTTCTTGATAAGCTGTCAAAAGGCCCGATCTCAAAACCACCAAGAGCATTAAACAGGAGCCAAAAGGCACAATAGGTTACAACATCTGAATTTCACAACACAAGCACAGCAACAAGACAGAGTACTGTATCTCTTGAAAAAGTCTATATGGTGAAGTCATGTGTAATGCAGCTTTCACACCACTCAGCAAGGGCAAGGAAGCCAAATACTATTTGGCTTCATACGTATTCACAGTAAAGAATCTTATTGTCATGCACAAGATGATGATCTTAGGTTACATATCCAAACAGCAGCACATACTGCAAGTTCATCTGCAAAACACAGTTTAACAACTTGAGAAATTGTCAATATAGTTACCCCAGTCAACTCCAGGTAGAGACAGTGAAGTGAAGCAAAGAAATAAGAAATGCCACTTAACTGGATCAACACTACTAGTCTGATATGTTGGGGTTTTTACATCTATTTTGCTATCTTTACATCTGCATATTTATAAACCAAATTTTCTCTAGATGTGGTACAAGCAGTTCAGGCAAACAGGACTGGAATTCAGGAGAAGGACATCATCTCACTTGGGACTCTGATCTCATGTCTTTAGGTTTTTTTCACCAGCCGTACAGGTCAGTGCGGTCTGAAACTGATGAAGACTACCTTAGTACAATATTGGGTATAATCTATATCATCCAAAATTTTTGGCACTCAACCAAAAGGGGCAGTATCTCCATTCTCCACAAGTGTTCTTTTGACCATCACATAAGCACAAAGTGATGGTTGCTCATCTAACTTTCTGAATGAAAGTATCTTGTATAACATAGTATGTTCTGTACTTGGACTCAGATCATTCCTGGCTGGGAGGGACATTGCTAATATTACAGAGAAACATACAAAGTATGGAATTAGAAGACAGACAAGCACACCACCATACACTCCTGCCAATATGAGAGGAGTTTTAGGCATTCCAAATGAGAGGATCTCACGCGGCTGAACATTTCAACATGCATATCCCTCCTCCGCCCTGAAGCACTTTCGATTAACAAAAAAATTAAAAATCCCACAGCCCAGTATGACGTGTGGAAAAAGACCCCACAACTAGGTAGTTGTAGAGAAGGTACGTTTATTCAGCACTGGATGCATGGATTGCTGCACCAAAAACATGCACACCTTGTCTGTGCTCACAGGCTTGCTTAAATACAGGTACAATATGCATATTCATTATTTCCTTATACATACGCATTATTTTTTTAGAAAAGGAAGGGTTATTCTAATTAATTCCAAGAAGTAATTTCCATTTGCTCTGCCCTGCACTCCTCCCATCTGAGTTCGTGCATTGGTTTCCATTTTTCCTCGGTCTTTGGGTGTCTTGGGGATGAAGATTGTGGGTCTTCCTTGCTGTGTCCTTTTTAACTTGGCTCAAAAAGTAGATTAAACCAGTTCTGTTGGCAACTCAAACCAGTCTGATTAGCAAATTTCTATAATTATCTTATTCTCTTGACATATTTCTTGATTTATCTTATTTTCATATGGTGTCCATTCTGTTTTAGAAGCCTCAAAGCCAGGTACTGATAGCAACCATAACATATTCCCTGTTTCTATATTTGTAGCTAATTATGGCCTCAACCATGCAGTCTATCTTTGCAAACTTCTCCAACAGCCCCTACAATTATTTCTATTAACCCTCTCAGTTTTAGTTCCATATTGATACCTTATATCAGTTCACTCGCAGTGTTAGTTCCCTATTGATACTTTATACCAGTTATTGATACCTTATATCAAGTATCTAAAGCCTTTTGAGATCTTAATTTCTTCCTTCCTTACAGATGAAAACAAAGAAACAAAACCACAAAAACACCCCTTCCAAACCACCACACACATATAGCTTCTTTGATATATTACACAGAGCTTGCAGCCTGCATGTAGCTATGAGAAAAGGAAAAAAAGAAATTGAAAAAAGGAGGGCTTAGGCAAGATATAAGTTTTAGAAGAACTGGCCAACTTAGGTCTGAACGCTGAAACAAGATAAACTGAAACTAGGAATGTACATATAATCATACAATCCCCTCTGTACATTTTTAAGTTAGAAAGTATGAAAAAACCCACTGCCACTAATTTAATCAACAAAAAAGTTTCAACACTAGCCATTTCTTGACCAAAGGATATTCTCCAGCAGAAATATAAGTAGAAGACTGAAGCAAGGATTGCAAGGAAACCTGTAGACTTAGTTAGAGAAATGTTAATTGGATGGTTACAGTGAATTCTATTACTTTAGGATCTCCTTTGTCACAATATTCCCTCAGTAATTTTGCTACCTCAATCTGTAAGCACAATTTACACACTGAACAGCATTTCTTGCTTTTAATTTTCAATATACTACTTCAGCATTTAGTTAATGGTTTTATCACATATCCTCTGTTGCTTGAAAAGCAGTCTGAAAAGCAATCGGGGCAAAGCTATCTTAACATGACAGTTTCTACACATTCTATTGTCTATGCTATTCACAATGTTTGCTCTGTAGACATTGATGAGTTAAACTCAATATTGGTGCTTACAGGTAAGATAATACAACAAAGTGCTAGAATAGAGCACTAAAATTTAATATCATAACCCACAGTGTTAATTCATGCCAACAAAAATAACAGCATGAGGAATTTACAGTTTCACAAAGCTGCGATAAAGTGTTTTAGGTAACATCTGTTCAGCAATCATTTCTTTAAAAGACTAATTTAGATTCAAGGTCTTACACTGCAGCATAACTGCAGCAATAATTCAGTCACTTCATAATTAAAGATATTGACACAGATCGGTCTTACCTTTCTACTCTATGCCAGAGAAATGGAAGTGCTTTTGCTGTTAACTACATCTTTCTTTGATTTATAGACACTGTTAAATGCAAGTGTTAATTTGTCTATTTTTAACAGATTGGAGTAAACAAGAAACCCTTCTTGACTCATAAATTTCATAAAGAACTTACTCAGAAACATAACCTGAAAGTCATTGAAGACAGGTCAGTGGTATACTGAAATTAACAGAAACACCTCTAAGCTGAGCTAGAAATTGCAGTTGATCTTTTGAGGACTAGTGTCTACAAGATGTACTCTCAGTAAAGTGCAGCTGGAAGTCACATAACCTGGCACTCACTGTAATGATTTCCAGACATTTCTAAGGGGAGGGGGGATCAAGGAGAGGAAGTGGAAAGCAATCATTTTTTTACCTACCCTGCCCCAGAAGATTTCAAAAGTTTCTTGTTCAGTCAGTATATACATAGAAAACAGGTATGGTATCTCACATCCTTTAGTAGATTTCCTCTTTTTACAAGGTCCTAAACCACAAGGGTGAATGCAAGACATTTCAATAAGCTGAAGTACCACAGTATCGTAGAACATCTTTTACCCTTTTAAGAGTCCCACTCTTCTAAAACCTTGGATGTGCTGGTATGAACTTCAAAATTAACAATCACTCCTTAAAATAAAAATAAATTATTCTGCAGAAAACCTGAGAAAACTGAGGCATAAAACTCATTCACTTCTTCTGAGAAACTAGCTTATTCAGAAAGGCAGTGTTTCAAGGCCTCATTTGATTAGACTGAACAGTTACGGTGGTTGATTACAAAGCCTCTTTCTGCCTCCTCTACCCCTCAAATGCAGTGCTTTTTTAAAAAATTAGTATTTTCCTCAGCTAAACAGAATTTTCTTTAGAAGGAAAAAAAAAGGAGATACATGTTAATAATGTCACCTTCGTCAACCAGCAATCCAATTTCACCTCAAGGTTTGTCAGGGAATCAAATTCTTTTGCAAATTAGCATATCTGCTATGACAGATCAATACATTGCATTGACTGGAAGGGTCCGACCTGGAACTTATTTTCAAGCCTTGTGCAGTGAGGAAAATTACACTTGCACAATCTGAATAACTTGAGGTCAATAAATCTAACAGCCAATTTACTTTGACAAATGTTCAACTGATCAGAAATATAATCGAGGTAACATGAGGTATGACACTGTAAATATCCCAAACACAGAAAAGGCCACAGCCCAAATCTAAGACTGAATTACAGAATGCCTAAAGGGGTGAGAGGTAGGCTTTATGCATTCTGACGCAAAACTAATTTAACTAATAAAATTATATTGAAGAGGTATTACGGGAAGAGTTAGATGCAACCAAGTCAACACTGGTTAGCTCAGTTGGTTAGAGCACAGTACTAATAACACCAAGGTGGTGCGTTTGATCCCTGTACGGGCCATTCACTTAAAAGAGTTGGACTCCACGATCCTTGTGTGTTCCTTCCAACTCAGAATATTCTGCAATATAATAGATTAGAATCACTTAAGTTGAAAAGTATTTCTGAGATCGAGTCCAATCCTAAACTACCAAGTCCACCACTAAACCACATCCCTAAGTGTCAGATCTACACGTCTTTTAAATACGTCATGAGATGATGACTCAACCCCTTCCCTGGGTAGCCTCTGCAGTGTTTGACCACATTTCAGGGAAGAAAGCTTACCTAATATCCAACCTAAACCTCTCCCGGTACAACTTGCGACCCTTTCCTCTTGCCCTATTGTTTGTTACTTGGGAGAAGAGACCAACCCCCACCTTGCCACAACCTTCTTTCAGGAATTTGTAAAGAACAATTAAAGTCCCACTCAAGCCTCCTTCTCCAGGGTAAACAACCCCAGTTCCCTAAGCCACTTTTCACAAGGTTTGTGCTCCAGATCCTTCACAGTTTCTTCATCCTTCTCTGGACATGCTCCAGCACCTTAATATCCTCCCTGAAACAAGAGGCCCAGAAATGGACATAGTACTCGAAGTGAGGCCTCACCAGCGCTGAGTACACGGGGACAATCACTGCCCTGGTCCTGCTGGCCACACTACTTCTGATACAATCCAGGATGTGGCCTTCTTAGCTACCTGGGCACAGTGCTGGTTCATGTTCAGCCAGATGTTGACCAGCACCACTACCATCCTTTTCTACTGCGCAGCTTTCCATCCACTCTGCCGTCAGCATGTAGGGCTGTGTGGTGCTTGTTGTGAGCCAAGAACAGGGCCTGGCATTACTGAACCTCATACTGTTGGCCTCAGCCCATTGATCCAGACTGTGTAGATCCCTCTGCACAGCCTTCCTACCTTCAGACACTCCCACTCAACTTGGTTTCATCTGCAAACTTATTGAGGAGGCACTCAACCCATCCCTCTCACTTTTGGAGAGGGGAGATAGCAGAGGAGATACACCATCTACCTCCCAAAAAAACCAAACCAGTCTGTTTACCAATTCTAGATTTAATAGCTAAGTGATAAATATTCTGTCTTGCAATATCTTGTGGTAGAAATTTTTCTAACAATAGAATGAAAAGTTTATCTCAGTAACACTTCAAGTGAACCACCCCAATCAAAGAAGCTGGTTGATGTGTCCAACTATTAAAGTAATTCTACCTGTACCACTTTGTCTCTCCAACGGAAACTATTAGCCAGGACAAACCAGGGATCAGAAATTACAGTTCATGGCTCCAGCAGCTCCTTAGGTTTTGAGATATGGAGCAGCATGCTGTTTTTCACTAACCACTAAATTCCACAACTCAAATTTGTATTTAATTATTGCATTTAAGTTTACATGAAGACAGAGACAAAATCCAAGACTATTCAAGAAATAATCAACTGTGACTCTTCTTCAGGTCACCCAGTGAGGTAATGGCATACCTGGAACACAATCCAGGTTTGAAGAACTGTAATTTGCCAGTGGCCCATCAACACCAAGAACAAAATCTTTAAGAGATTATTTAAAGATGAAAAGCAGGACTACACTCTAAGGCCAAATGCTTTTGAAACTTTCAGTTTGACAAAGTATTCTTATGAATTAAGAACATTCTCACTTATATCTGCTTAAACAGATTCAGAAACTGGGCAAGGGAAAAAGGGACAGGGCAAAATAAAAAAAACTAAAAAAAAAAAATCAAAAAACACCATACCTACCTACATGATGAACTTATGCCCCACAAAACTAAGCCAGAAACCCAAATTCAACTCACTTTATTTTCTGTAGCTGGGTCAAAAATCAGCACTACAACCTCAAAGAGGCCGTCAGCTGGTGCCCACATTGGCACATTCTCAAAACCACCATTGCATAGCCTGGGTAGCCTAGACATACATCAAACAAGGTCATCTGCAGCAAAGAGAAGGCTTCTCTCAGTGAAAAGACAGTCATACTTCAGAAAAAGTGATGCTAAGTCATACTAAGAAAAAAATCTCTATGGGTTTTATTACATATCTGGGAAGGTTATACTCCCTATAAACTTTTGTACTGCCATTTTAACACACGGTTAGCAAAACTGAACATGATGGCAACACCCTATTTCTGTTTTAACACATAACTGGGGGGGGAAAAAGTGAATATTATTGCAGTATCTTATTTGCAGAAGACCTTGACAGTTAAAGTATCTGTAAAAAGTCAAATCTCTTGACCTAGTGCTCTTATCAGCCTTAAACACACACAAATTCACATCTCCTACTCATCAGAGCAACAATCCAGCCATCAAGTTGTATACCAGTAACACTATCCACCCTTTTGGACTGGGCAGACCACGTAAGTTTTTCCTCATGGGTCATACACTAAAGCATGTCCAGCCATGTCATCTGCATAGCTAAAATGCATGCACAACCCGTAGAAACAGCCATTTATAAAGACAAGCAAACAGCTCTACGTCACAGTTTCATATATGCCCATTCTAACAAGTAGACAAAGGCACAGTAACACGGTCCAAATAGCAATCTCTGCAGCCACAATATAAAAAGATTCCACGGAACAGGAATGCCAGGAGCAAGTGGTGACCTTCCAGAACAGGTTTGGCCAGGCTACAGTTTGATATAGCTTATTGGATAACTTTTTTGAACCTGTGCACAAGTGCCAGACACTCAAGTATTGAATATTACCAAACACACCTTAGAGTCAAGAATCTAATATATGTTAGGTATTATAGTATCTCTTTTAAGCATATAACGAATGCAGCTAAGAGGAGGTGGGCTCAGAGACACCTCAATTACCAAAATATGAGCATGGGATACATCTGCTCTGTTCGCGGTGAATGCTGATGGGTACAACTGGATACAACTACCTGAAAGTTGTAGTCAGGAAGGGGTACTAGCGACTCGACAAGAAGATATAGTCTCAAGGTGCAGACCAGGAGGTTTAGGTTGGACATCAGAAGGAATTTCTTCACAGAAAGGGTGATTAATGGGCTGCCCAGGCAGGTGGTGAACTCACAATCCCTGGAGGTGTTTAAGACTGGACGTGACACTCAGTGTCCTGATCTAGTTGACAAGGTGATGTTTGGTCATAAATTAGACTCCATGATATCAGAGGTCTTTTCCAACCTAGTTGATTCCATTCACGGAGGTGTTTTCCAACCTAACTTATCTTGTGGAAACAACACCTGTAGAATACATGTTTGTCCCAGCCCTAATACTTGGGAATTTCATAATGTCCAAATAGAAACTGGTTATTTCCGTGTACTCTTTAATTAGAGAACACCTCGCAGACACGTTATGTTGTGGACACTTATTAGCCATTTCGAGTTTCCCAGTTTCTTGGTGTGCTAGCCAAAAACTTGTCAAAGGAGGGCTATAGGGCGGATTCAAAGCCTCAGTTTCTCACCAGACACTCCCCCCCCCCGCGCCCTGGGGGCTCCAGGCAGTGACCGGCCTGGTGTCACCGCACGGCCGGGCTCCTGCGGACAGGCCCGGCAGGGCGGCGCCCCTCGGGCAGGCCCCACACCTCCGCGGGGCCGGGGCCGGCTCGAGGCCGGCTCGTACTTACGAATTTGGGCTTCCTGCCATCCGCCGCCTCCTCGGGGCCGCCGGCGCTCCCGGTGCCCGGCGGGCCTTTCCGACGGAGCCCCTTGTTCTCCCGCCCGCCGCGCCCCGGGGGCGAGGACGGGGCGCAGTAGCGTGGCCGCGGCGGCTCCATGGCCGCGCCCGGGCGAGCAGGGGAGAAGGACGCGGGGAGGGGACGCGGGGGGAGCGCTGCCCCGCGACCGGGCCCAGGCCCGGCGGCCCCGGCCGAGCTGGGCGCCTGCGATTAGCGCGGCTTAGCTGGGCTCGGCCAGGCAGGGCACCGCGGGGGGAGGGAGGACGGGGGCGCTCAGCGCTAAAGCCGCCGCCTCAGCGCAGCAAAGGATTTAGCGAGGAGCAGCCCCTAATCCCGGCGAGCTGGACGGGGACAGGAACAGGGACAGGAGCGAGCGCTCCCAACGGCCGGCGCGGCGCGGGCTGTCCCGCTGTACGAACCGTCCCGCCACGGCCCGCACCGCCCCCCGCTCCGCCGCTCGACCAATCAGCGCCCGCGGCCACCGCCGTACGGCCAATCAGCGCTCGCGGCCACCAACGCACGGCCAATCATCGCCCGTGGGGCTCGGGGCTCGGAACGGTCGACGGGAGAGGACGCGCGGGAGGGACTGAAGGAGAGGAGGAGAAGGGGGTGTTGCCCCTGCTCCGTCTGAGGTGGTCGGGTACACTGTCACACAGACACGCCTGGAAGGAAGAGGTTATTTCCTTACGTCTCAGATTCTGACTTCTCTTCTGCAGGATGTGACAGTCTGGGGGTGGCCGGGATCCCTCACCTGGTTGGCCTGGAATGCCGATTTCCAACACCTGGTTTTGTTAGAAAGTTCCGATTTCATACGTCTAGCCGCTGTTTGGCAGGTGGAAAGTTCTTCATCTGTTTCTATGTAAACTATAATACAATTAGAGGGCTGATTTTTATATGTAAATATTCATTATTTTATAAAATCAGCAAGGTTGGAAGAGTCCTTTAAGATCATCCACTATAACCCCTAAACCACATCGACCAGCGCCAGATCCAGACACCTCCAGGGATGGTGACTTCACCACCTCTTGGACAGCCTGTTCCAATGTGCCTGACAACCCGAAGAGTGAATCTTTTTTAAAGTCTGATCAGAATCTCCCTCATCTCAGCTTAAGGCAGTTTCCTCTGGCCCTCTCCCTGCAGGCACGGTAGGAGAGACTGAACCCTGACGCACTCCAACCTTCCTTCAGATAGAAAGCTATATACGTATATATAGATATAAAATTAATACTCTAAAATTAATACCACTTTTATGCCATCTTGGTGGGTATCGTTAAGAAAGCAGAATAACACAGATGTAGTCTGGATCCAAAACAGTGACCTCTTCGGGCAGATTTTTGTTTTATGATGAACACAATCTGTGCTGCTAAGGCCAAAAGAACATGTGCACCTACATTCTGCGAGTTTTTTTTTAATGTAGTCTGTTGTTTTCCATCACTGAATGACCTCCAAGACTATGTGGTTTACAGGGTAATGCATAAATAGAAATTTCTTTACGCTATAAACTAGCAAATTGCATGTGCTTTACAAAGCAATTGAATTCTCATTACTACAAACAATGCCTTGCATTTATCTCTATTTTAAATTAAGAGTAGGTCAAACAATTACACAAATCAGAGACTTATGTAGGGAAAAGTCTTTTTCCAAATCTCAGTGTTAGGTGTCATTAAGAAACGGAAGGCTAACACTTGGCATCATATGTCTGGAGTACTTTCTAAAACAGGAAAAGCTTCCTATCTCTTCTATCAGTCAGTAAGAAAGACGTTTGTTTCCATATTGTTCTTCCCATTTTGTGTTGCCTTGAGCGCACTGAAAATAGAATGCTCCTCCCAATAATTGCTTTCACTTTTTCCACACAGTCTGAGCAGCTTTCATTCCAATGCAATGACTTCAAAAGAATAAAAAAAATCTCATTCCTTCAGCATGACTTACACAGGCAGTGACTTACAAAATGTAACGTCTGCCAGTACACTGAGCTCTGGTGAAACATGGCAGAATTCAGCCCCAAACAGGACCTTTGCAAAGCTGGAATTTATCACAGAGGATCTATGGGGCTACGCAGAGGAGACGCTGTAATTATTTGTATACATTAAACCGTTCATCCTTTGGCAGCTTTCTATAGATGTTTTGTAAATTTATACTGGAATTCTTCATGGAGAGTATAATTAGCAGAACACTGTTTAATGTCATGGTTAATGATTTCCTGGAACATTTGATTAGAAAATTAATCAGCCTATGTGTGCGTATGATAAAGCTGTTTAAATGGGCCTCCTAATTGCCATGTGGTAGAATACAATGGCTTGTGCCAATATATCACTTTCAAGGTACTGTGTTGCAATAATAGAGAAACACTGAAGGGAATAATTTATCAGACAGGTTTACTAAGCCAAAAGTAAATGTTAGTACTTTTGATCAATTATTATTTTATACTACCTCTCTTGTGCTTGTTAGGTGCCTCACAGAACAAATACACTCTTGCAACAGCTTAGCTGACCAAGATTAATCATGACTGAGGAAAAAAATTGTGAGAAAGAAATGCATCAGTAATACTAAAATTGTGCAGAGATTCTACTTAGCATGCACGTTGTCCAGGGCGTGCAAATAGCTTGGCCATTTTGCATTATTTTTGTCCTGGAATGAGAATTTTTCAATTATAAAGGTCTGAGACAGTAAGTCCAGAAAGTTAACCATGGATATTTACAAAACCAGTCCTTTAGGTTGATGGATTTATTTAGACATGTAACATTCTGTTTAATCTATTGGGGTTTTGGGGGGATTTCTCTTAATATACTGTGACTCGGGTCTTAAAAAAAATACCCTGCTAATATTCATTGTTTCAAGGACAGTTTTTAAATAAATTCCTGTTCAAAGTGTTTCAAAGCTGACTTTTGACAGAGTTTAGTCAGTTCTCCATATTTCATTTGGAGACATCTAGTTCTTTCCTATAAGAAGAAGATAAAACAGTCAATTAACTGTTCTTTCATTATATTCATCCTCTTACACTGTAACAAAAGTTATGCAGCATTTTGTCAGCAATGTTATTATTTTTATAAAGCTAGCATATGAGTTTAACATTAACACTATTTAAGTATGCTAACAAGGAAAACCTCTCAGAGCCACAGTTCCTGTGGCTTGGCAGAAGCAAGAAAATTACAAATAGAAATGTCTTTTCAGGAAAATTACTTCTTCTTTCTCCTATGAAAAGCACCAAACAGGGTATTCTAACCCAAATGCCTCAAACTTGCACAACTATTTATAAGCTGTACCAATTGAATATGTATCTTATACCTTTCCCAACAGTTAATACAGGAGTTACACCAAGATGGTGTAACTCACAATGCCGGTAAAAATTACGTTGAAAAAACATGGCCTGTCTTCATGTCTTGTAGAGGCAATTGATGTTTTATCTAAGGAAATCTTTAACAGTTGCATTTTTATATTGCAACAGTGGTCATTAATAATTTAAATGTATTGCAATGTAATATAATTAAATGTTATCTATGGGTAAGACGTTAGTTAATTTTCACAGCATGGGTGGCTCACAAAACATATTATTCCGTTATTAAGATAATGGGTAGATAAAACCTCAAATTATTCATCTAGTCTAGCCTATTAACTTTACAAGTTTATCCTACTAATAAATGAACAAATTTATGTTACAGTTATGATAAAATTCATACTCTCTTCAAGTAATAAAGTTTTATGGAAGAAAATTTGCTATGTTTTTTTTCGTGTAAACCAAACAGAATTATTTTGGCTTTTTTGGACATCATTTTATTGTCATTTAGCCAGTGTCACTATCACTATAGGAGTATATGTCATCTCTCTTTCTGTTTGTGACATGGACTAGGAAAAACGAAAATCCATAACTAAAACTCTGTGCTGGAAGTAGGGAGGGATTATGACAGGACAGATAATTAAAGAGAATTCTGCCTTGGCTAGTATGTCAAATGGCTTGTCTAGAGAGACAATCAGCTTTGAGCCGTTTGGATCACAGAGTTGGTGAAGTTGAACTGGTCAGGCCTCTTGGCACATATATGTCTTGTTTCTTAAAAATCTCTGAACTAGAGTCTTCTGACAACAGTTCTTTTCTTCCTTTTCTTATATAAAAGGAAGTATTATGGTCGTATTTCAGAAAAGTATTATGGTTGTACTTCTTGCAATTTATTTCTGCTAACAACAGAAATACTTTTGGAAACCAGAATCTTCTTGACTTTGACCCCAGTTCTTTATTGCTAGGTTTCTTGGACAGGCACACTTGTACAATGGTATCAGTGTTAAGTGTCAATGCACTATGTATCTTGCAACGGTTATAAAAAAATACTTGTGTTTTAGAGAAACACAAACGACATCAGGACTCTTCTTCAGTCTTCCATGGCAGTAATTTCCAGGCATTTAAAAAAGTTGTAATTAAAGGACTCCAGCAGAAATTAAGTTTTCACTGAGAGTTTCACTGAGAGTCTAAAAAACTTCTATACATATTTTATTATTACTGAAGAAAACAACAAAGCAAATGGTTTTGGCAGATCCTGAAGGTATAGTTGTATAGCTGTCTTTACTCAAGAATGTACAGACAAGAAAAGCATCTCTGAAGACAGCATATGTCATGATTCTATTATTGATTTTGTATCAGTCATACCTTTTTGAAATATCAAACAAAATTTTACATGTAATAGATTTATTTTATCTCTTTTATAGTTTGAATTTAAAATACGGACTTTCAGAAGTAGTTGCCTTCTGAATAGCACCATTCTCCTCCTTGAAGCTTTCAAAGTCACCCTGTAAAAGATGAGGATATAAGAAGTAGGAAGGTAGTTTGCTTCATCAATTTATCATGGATTACATGTTGCTAATAATTTCTCACGAAATATCTTAGGCTAGCCTCTCATTCAGCTGAGAAAATTTAATATACCTCTTTCAAGATACTGCCTAGATGGGAAAAAATCAGCAAAGAAGTCCATTATGCAGTTCATCAAATGGATCTTTATGAGGATATTGGAGATGTGATTTGTGGCACTATTTAGGATACATTGCATACTACATTATTATAAAGTTCAGGTTTGTAATTTAATTATAGGCCAAATTATCTTCAGTTCTAACTTTAGTTGAAGTGACTAGGCCAAGCCTGACAGCTGATATAAATTTTAAGTGGTCTGAGTGTCATAGGCTGCAATAAAGGCTGTGTTACATAATTTTATACTGCGTGTGGGATTTTCAGAGCCACCTAAAGAATTAAATGAGGTGTTCAAATCTTGTCTATTCTAACATTATGCTATTAAGTGTTCCTAGTAAAATTATTGGAAACAGTCAATATTTCTCAAAAGCAAATAAATATGTTTTCAAAGGATAAAATTGTGTTGAAGATTTTTTTGTGAATATAAGGGTCCATACAAGTGTGATCAAGCATAGAGATTTTTTTCCACGGCATTTGCGATAAAGATTTTAAGCCTGCTGTCAGAATTCGGGGGTGTAATTATCTTCCATTAGTTCTTGATAAAACTTTGAATTCCTTTTTTTCCTTTTTTAATATATTTCTGTATTTCCCTTTATTAATATACTTCTGTATTTTTTTAATTCAATTTCCAAATTTCCTTCTCAGATTCTGTCTTTCATTTTTACTTCTGATAATTTATATTACTTTCTATTAGGGCATGATACAGTTTGCTTTTGGAAATCCCTTATTTTCTTTTGACAGATGTATCCTTTTAAGAGAGAGAGGAGGAAAGAGATAAGCACATAAATGTGTGTGCATATATAAGGCTTTTTATGAGTTGGTTATGTATTGAGGAATTCTCAAAATTTACTGTAATTTGCTTATATACCTTTTATTTCTCTCTGACTGATTTTCTTAGTCTAATCCATCTTTAAGTTTCTTATTCTAGTTTTTTCTCTTGCAAGAATAATGGATATAATCATATTATGGTTACTACAACTTCAGCTACAGTAAGTACTGTATATGTATATTAGGAGAAATGCTTCTTCGCATTTTAAAAAACCATATATATCACTTGGGGAAAATCCTGAAATCTATTGTATATGAAGCATAATCAGCAATTTTGTGGGTAGCAGAAGTCACTCTACTGCTGTTCAATGTGCATATTACTTTTTGATCCTCTGTTCCTCGGCATGTTTCAGTGAACAACTTGATTTTTAATGGTTTTTTAACTCATGTAGTCATATGTTTCTACTAGAGTGCAATGCATTGCCTTTCTTACATTAAACAGAAGCTTAATCTCTTGCCATAGGAAAATGAAGAATGTAATTGGAGGGTGTACTTTGCAGCAGAGCTAGTAAGCTAAGGTTTTTTTATAAGAATTTTCTTAAGTGGCAGTTTTATGACAGGTGTGAATCAGAACACACTTCATAAGCTTGCATTTTCTTTCACCCATGTTATAATAAATGAGAGGTGTTGGTTAAGAAAAATGAACGCTTTCACTTATATTTACAAAGTATTTCTGCAGAAATGAGTGAGATGATTATGTTGAATTGTGATATAGAGGTTTCCCTATAGAACCTGGAGATGCAACTAGCTCTTAGGTATATATCTGGGGAAGGGATGGAGGGCAGTGACAGGTGAGAGAAATTGTATTGTAGTTATTACAGGAGTGCCTCTCAACTGGCTGTAAGACCTCAAGATACTTTTGGTTCTTTGTACAACAACCTAACCAAAATGAAGACTTATGAAACCAAGGTATATTTGCCAAGAAAAACACAGGCCAGTCAACATAGTTTTTGTTACCCTATAAATGGAAAATTTAGAGAGAGCAGAATCTCATCCTCTGTTTAAGTGTCGGGACATAGTGAGCACCAGCTCTCCCTAAGGGATGTGGTGCAGAGGGAGATACCATAGCCAGCCGGACAAAGGGCCTTGCTAGCCAGGGCCCATCCCACTGCCCTCAACCAAGGCAAATACACCAGCCCAGGAATGGTAGCCAGGTTTAGCCAATAGTCCATCAACAAAGACCTCTTTTTGTTCCATTAAAGGGGAAGGAATATGAAGACCTACACAGGTTTGCAGAATGCTGACTGTAGTGGAAGATTAATAGAGGCAGCCAAGCTGTGATAACCCAGATACAGTATTTGGATGGATGATATGTACTTTCAAACAGCTTTCTTTATAAGAATTATAACATGGAAAAAGGAAAAATATTGCCACATTCTTTGAACCACAAAGGTGGTTCAAAGCATATGTGATTAAAAGCAGTACCTTCATCAAGTCTTTTACATTCTTCACTGGAAATAAGAATAGAGCACCGCCATAGAACACTTTCAGAAGAACAGCATGCACAGGAGCAAAAGCAGTGTGCAGGGCAAAGATATCTGCAGCAAAAGCAACAGGCAGGCTTATGTATGGAATGGTGCTGAGTACTGAACATTGAAAGGTACTGATCCCAAATAAACTGCATTACTTTGGCATATTGTGAGCTCAACTCACCTCCCCTCCACCCCACAACAGCAGTGCCACTCACTGTAAGACTCTCAGTCCCTGTAGTGATCACTCCACATTCTACTTAGGTGATGTGATTTTCCTGTGGCTGTGGATGAGTGACAATATAACTGAAATTAGAAAGTATTTCCAAGTACTATGGTTCTGTAAAACAAAATATGTGGGAGTTTTGTAGCATTTATGCATAAGGGAGATTGATATTCTCCAGCTAAGGGCAATCTAATAGGTAAAGAACTAAGCTAAGATCTTTCTATGATTAATGAATTAGCACTTAGCTGAAGTTCTCACTTTTATATATTAAAGAGAAACTAGCGCCTACAAAAGGCAGTTCATCCACTCTTAAAATACGAATTTAAAACAAATGGAAAGAACCTCTGGAGATCCTTCAATGTCTTCACTGACTCTACAAGACACTTTGATACCTGGCTTAGACTAGAAGAGTACATTTTATATGCTGAAGGCAAGTGAGGTAAATCTCATTTTTTCAAACTGTTCTGGGGATTTCTGCAATTTTCAGTCAATAAATTCACTCTCTTTCAATAGATTTTATTATTCATATTAATTCAGAAAACGCAGATATATTTAAATAGCAAGGTTAATGACTCCTTGGAATTAACAATAAAATTCTCTTGTGATCCTCACACAATAAAATTTTGAATAATCATACTTCAAAGGTAATCTGCACATCTTTGAAAATAATTTTTGATAGTCTGAAAACTGAAGACAGATTTTTTTCCCTAAAAGGTTTAATGACTAGTTCCCTTACTCCTTTTGCCGCAGGCTGTTATCATTATGGATATTAAACTACTTCAAAAACTGTGGGTAGTGTTAAGTTGCAAATATACTCTCCTGTTGTACGACTTCCTTGGATGGTGATTAAAAGGATTGATGCTGCTACTAAACAAAGTGTTCTAACACATTCTCTTGGCAAAATCTACTCCATCTTTCTATCTTTTTTTTTTCCTTTTTTGTGCTACAATATTAGTTTCTCTCACTTGCAGAAATTCCCATTCAACCTTGCAAACTTTTGCAGTATGAAGAAACTAATTCTTTAATTGGTGCAAGACAGCAGTCCCGTCATTAATTCATTAGATTTCTAAACTGGTACCTTTGTGTGTTCTCCCCAGAAGGCATTCCATCTATGAAGAAGTCATGTGTAAGCATCCCCAAGCCACTGTATTATTATTTTTTAAATCTTTCTTTGGAATGTTCCTTTTCCAGTCTGCCCACAGAAACAAAGACTTTAATTACAGCCTTTTTCACTGCTAGGTGTTGCTCCTGATGTGATCTGTATCTCCTGTCTCTCTTCTACAAAGAGACAGAAAGCTTTTGGGGCACTGCCTTGTTTTCATTCAAAACACTTACAGCTCTACGACCCTGCCATTTTACAATAATAAACATCTTGATTAATACACAGAGCTTGATACTTGTGTTACATGCAAAAACCAGAACATCTAGACTCTATTTGATTTCAGTACATTCTCTTTGAGTTTCTGCCTGCATTTACATGAGAAAATTCAGCAGAACAGATATATCAGAATAAATAATACTTGCTTTCCATACTTAACTTTTCACTCTTCAAATAGGACTAGAAGTAACTAAGACCTGTTGCAATTTCTTAATGTTCACTATATTTACTAAATAATCCATATTTTGTGGTTGACATTGTTTAATACAGCTTTCAGACTTGAGGTATATTCTACCTTTGAACTGTACATATGCAGAGTCTCATAATTGAATATTTTATCCCCATGTCTTTTAGACGTGGGAAGGGATATAATTATCTGTTTATGTTTTAAGTGTAAATAAAGGAAACTGGCCTGTATCTAGGACCAAGGTCTGTCATTGTACAATTTTAAACTGGGAGATTATACAAGCCCTATTCATTCAGATTCAGTCTGTGCAAATCACTTAGGAATTGTGTGGGATTAATCTACAGTGACAGTGTTCAACAGAGTCTAGAAAGTTGTTTGATTTCACACTCTGTAAATGACAGTTCTTGATTTCCTGTAATATTTTGGATCAGAGACAAAACCTTTTTTCAGTAACTGCATATTAGATGGACAGTTACAGCTGAATTGCAGAATTGTTGTGGTTGGCTGATATGATCAACATTCATCACAAGCTAATAATGGTGATTTCGAACATCTTAATTGGAGATCACACAACTCTGTGTAGTGTGAAATAAGATGTCTGGGTGATTGCAAAGATTTTGACTGGTCCTTGTGCTGATAGCCTGCAGAAGATTTTAATATTCTGAAGTCACACCAGATGGGCAATCTGCTGCAGTATATACCTTGGCTCAGTTTTAAACTGCAAGGGTTTGATATCTGATGTCACCTCAAGGGAAAAATAATAAACAGCTGCCCTAATTAAGTTTTTTAATCTCTCTACTCTTGATTTTCCTAGGCTTTGACTGATGCAATAGTCAGCTTAGGATAACTGTACAGAGGCACAGACCTTCCACAATACCAAGACATAAAAATTCATGAGGGGTTCAGAAATGGAACTGGAAAAAAATGACTAACTATTATTTAACCATTCTATGCATGCCTTCTAATCCTATGTGCAAAAAATTAATTTGTTGCAAAATAGGTTTGGAAAAGCATACAGATATGAGAAAAAATGGCAGAGAAAAATGTAAAAGAGTACAGATAAAATTTTGATTAATTTTTATAGGTGCAAGAAATGTAGTCAGTTTTCTGGATCGATGAACTTATTTATTCTGGGAGTGAGGAGATAGCAATATCAGCACTCGCCTACTCCAAGGTTTTGCTGGATAAATTCTTTTGTAGAATATTCCATGGAAATAACCTGAATTAATGGCAGTTCTGTAGTCCTTGATTGCAGTCCCCAGAATTCAACTTTTGTCCGTTTTAGTACTGGATAATTCATAGCTTCAGGTATTTTGTGATGTTGTGCATCTCTTTCAGTGTGGACTTGTAGTAGAAAAATGACTCATAATTTACAGTTCATCAGCTGGGTAATCTGACCGGTAGGTTATTCAATGAATATGAAATAGGGGATGTATTCAACTTTTTGAACTGACCTGACAATTCCAGCTGGGATTTTTTTCTGTTTGCATCTTTTTGGTTTGGGGTTTGTTATTTTTTTTTTTAATCAGTTGCTTCAGACTATAGCAAATATGTCAGGTTAAGAGAGAGAAATGTGAGGAATTAGGAGCTGTTGATATAGATAGCTGGATTTGCATTAGGGAGCAAAAGGAGGAACGACAGTAATGTGTGTTCTATTATGCAGAAACATTTGGAATTTGTCAGTGAATAAGTAAGTTCTCATCTAAGTGCTTTGCCCTACTGTGGCTACTGAACACAAGTATTACGAGTAAATGGTAGAGGAAATAATCAGAGTTGAAAACTAGGACATGTAAAAGATGTCTAGAACTTTCACCTGGATTCTGAAAGAAAAACAAGATATTTAAGGAATATTTTTATTTGCCATCTAAGCACTGAATGAAGAGACAGACCATCAGAACATCCTTTACTTCCAAATATATCTGTTTCTGTCACTTGTTATGCTTCATAGTTTTTAATTAACTCAAGCTAATTTTTAAGTAACTTAATCATCTCAATACACTATGAAGCCTGACTGAGGGTGGGACCTTTCACACAAATGTGCAATGCATGAAGGATGCATTTTAAAAAAAAAATCTGAAAATATATGAGAGCCTGTGAGTGATGCAGAAACCAAATTTTTAATGCCAGGAACGAAGAGACAAAAGTCTGACAAAAGTCCTGATTGAAATTGGAAACTGCAATACACAGCTGAAGGTTCAGAATTAATACATAAAAGCATGACATAGCTACCATTTCTCTGAGAATTGAATTCAGTAGGGCCAAAATAAGCTTAAGGAGCCTGCAGTGCTCTGGAACTACAGACTTGAAGGACTAAAAAGATGATAGACTTATGATAGCGAGACACATGGTTGAAACTCCATACATACCTGTTCATACAATTACCAACATGCTAAGTAAAAAATTGACCCCACTACTCTGCAGAAGTTACAAGAGGTGGCAGTGTGTGTACATGTCTTAGTTCAAGAGAGAACTAAGATATTATGCTGGCCAAGAAATAATCTCTCTCCTTTAAATTTAGGAAAACAGAACTTTAATTAGGAAAAAAAAAATATATATATATATAAGAAAGGGATAACAGTTCTTAACCACAACTATATATATATATTCAGGAAAGAACCAAACAACAACAGAACAGTCTGTAACAAAACCACTCCACCCCTCANCCACCCCAGGGCGTTGGCTCCAAACCTTTTGGAAGGAATTCCTTCTTGGGCTTTGAAAACTCCAGCAGTACATCACAGAAAAAGATTGTGCCAGTCCCATCACTGATCCCAGTTAGTCCATCAGTACAGCAATATATAAAAGTCTCTAAAGTAATGGGGCATTCAGTTTGTCCTTTTCACTTTTCTAGAGAGTTGTGCTATATCAAAACCTGACATTGGGACAAGCTGGGAATTGCTGGAAAGCTACTTTGTAGTTCTGGGCTATTTAATATACACTGGGTTAGGAGACTAAGCTCCCAACATTTTTCAAAGTCAGGACAAGATGCTGAGAGAGTCTGATACCACTTGAAATTTTCAGAAATAGTTCTTTCACCTTCTGTCCCTGTCATTAAAAACCATAGTGGTTTGACCTTTCTTTTTTGAGAATCCTAGTAAACAAGATAGAAGGAAGAAGGAAAATTACATAGGACCCTACTCCAGCACATTATAAGGTAACTTACACTTGACTTGCCATGAACAAGCTGAAAAGCCAGAGAGGTGAAGTGATTTATTCTGAAAGTTTGATTTGCTGAAATATGCTGCTTCTGTTTGAAAGGCCACAGATAAACAAATTACACTAATCCTGAAGAAGGTTTTTTCATATTGTTTAACTCAAAGACAACATATCCAAAATGGATTATGATAGACATGGCTGCCTTATGCCTGAGACCTGCTTAAGAACAAGTAATGTGCACTGCTCACCTCTGAAGTACTGGTTAGTGAACAAAACCCTTCCCAGAAAAAAGGTTCTAAATGTCTCCATTTCTAAGAGAGGTTGTATTTTTTCATAGAGATGCACAGCACAGTACAGCGATTTAAAGTAATTTTGGAGTTTTGTAGCTGAATGTCATTCTCTTTAAATGAGATACTGGCAGTTAGATGGCTTTGATTGCTGCCAGCTGTGAATACCCCTGAGGAAAGCAGAGATACTTCTATGATGGAAGATGAACAAGAAGCCTGCTGATCAAACACATCACAAGTTGTGTCAGAGGATTACCAAATTAAATAAAATAGATGTGTGTTTACACTCTCATAGTCATAAAAAAGCTGTCCATGAGCTTGCTTTTTTTTTTCTTACAGAGAACACTTCATACTCTAGTATGTTAACAGGTTTTTTTAGGCTCTGTTCTTGCATTATAGAATACATGTCTCTAGAGAGAGAGGAAAGGAGCTAAAACAGCCATTTGGCTGTCATTCAAATGTCTGTCCGTTTTCCTTGGATAAGTACCATTTAAATAGAGAACAAGAGTAAAAGTAGTTTACTCGTTACTGTTATTTACTTTTTGTAGTGAATGGATATATGGGCTAAAATTTCAAAACTAGGCACTGGTAACTTGAAATATGCAGTTTATTCATTAATCCAATACCTGTTATGCAGTACAAGTCAGGTATTGTTACACACAGTTACCTTCTATTAGTTTCTATATGCATAATTTAGAAAAACACACTAGATTATGCCATGTTTTGAAAAATGTAGTCCATATGTTTTATGAGTCCTCTTCTGTTTCTTCTCATTACACCTGCTTGCTCCTAGTTTTCGGCAGAAGCTTAGCTGAAAGCAACAAAAGAAGAAGAGGAGACCAGCAATGCAGTTTAAAAAGCCTAACAACAGTCTTTAAAACTTTATATCTGCTTTATGCATTATCAAGTGACTGAGAATGTAAAGTGTTTCTTTGGGTTGGTATATTCTCCTTTAAGGTCTTCAATGTTAGCCAAGTGACATGTTTTAAAAGTCTGTGGAGCTGACTAATACTGGATATAGGCATGTAATCTTAATAGCCACCTTCTGGGACGATGTGTCCAGCCTTAGCAATCTTAATAAAGGAACAAATAATATGTAACTATCTTACATAGTAAGTGAATGTGAAGTTTCTATATATTTTATTCCTCAAAGGAAAAAAAAATGCATTTTTTCTCTAGACAAAGGGCTAGATTTAATGGAAATTAGCATAAATCAATATGAAATATATCTGAGTATTGCATGAGCACCAAGGTGTCTAAAGTCTGCAAAAATTCTTTACAAAACTCATTGTAGCTTCTGGGGCACCAACCACTGCAAAGATTTTTTTTTTCTGAGTTTATTAAAAGCTTCTGAGACACTTTTAATGACAGGTAGTTTTTATATAAAGCCACAGCAGGGAGTCCTGTAGTGTTATACATCTCATTTGTCAATTGTCTTTCAACTTGGAGAGGCATACTAGCTAAGTAAGGAGGCTAATCACCAAGATCCCCTGTCCTTTCGTGAGACAGTTCTTAAATCTCTTTCAATCCTAGACAACTGACAAACTGAAAAACAGAGACCAGACTGAACAGTCAGCCAACAGCACTCATATGAGAAGGGAACTAGGGGAGGACCAGGCATGTATCTGTAGGGAGAGTGTCAACAAAATAGAGACAGGCTCTTCTAGGTGGTCAGGCAACAGGACAAAAGGCAATAGGCAGAACCTAGAATACAAAAAGTTCCACCTGAATATGAGGAAAAACTTATTTACAGTGTGGGTGAGCATACAGTGGAACAGATTGCCCAGAGGGGATGTGGAGTCTCCCTCGCTGGAGATTCAAAAGCTGTTTGGACACAATCCTTAGTAACATGCTTTAAGGGACCCTGCCTGAGCAGGAAGGTTGGACTAGATGACCTCCAGTGGTCCCTTCTAACTCCAGCCATTCTGTGGTTCTATGTTTATGTGGTTCTGTGTATCTTATTCTCTTCAGAGGCAGGTGATGTATAAGTTTTTCTCAATGACCCTCACTTAGGCTTAGCTATATGCACAGACCAAGGTAACCTAGACTAAGAATTGAAGTTCTTAGAAGTTTTTTTGTTTTCTTACTCTTTCAAAATGTGAAGGTTATGTACATTACTGGAATGAGATTTAGGCCCCAATTCAGTTTTTGCTCCGATACAGATCCATGATGACTCTGAAAAAGCAAGTGGAGGCTCTAGAAACCATTCACAAGGCTGTGTGGTTCATTTTAATATCACTCCCAGCTTTCTGGATAAGGAGAAAACTGAAATGCCCTGCGTCTGTCCTCCCCAAATGTGCATTCCATTTCTGTGAGTGTCCAGTGGTAGATGAGGAGTTGGTACGCACATCAAGTCTAACTCCGATAGTCAGTGAATGCCTGGACCAGGGAAGGCTTCCTACTGTAAGTGTAGATGATGAAGTGCTTCTAACAAGTATTGACATGTAATATAAATTGCTTTCTTAACATCATGAAGGTTGATTCTCTTTTGCCTTTGCAATGGCCTGCTAATGTGGGCACCTGAAAGGCTGAGTAAAAGGAATTCTCTCCTCCTCTTTTGTGCTTTGACCCTGTTAAATGAGATAGCTTTTTTAATCTTCCTGATTCCTTCCTTTTGCCTTTTGCTTTGAAGGGAGCTTTTATTCAGTATCTTCATCAAGGCATTCTCTCCTTTTTTTTTTTCTCCCTAGACCTTATGACTTAAATGTCTGACAACCTCAAAACTCAAGTGCACTGATCTTCAGAACAGCACTGCGAAGTGGGATGGCTCACCACCTCTCCCAGAAAAGGAACTGAGGACTAAAGTAGCTCTAATGACTTCTCAGCAGGCACACACTGAACCTGTGGATGAGCAAAATCTCCACTTCTAAATGCCATACCTGCTCCAAACCATGTGTGTGCAGGCGTTGCACATGTGTAGTCACTGGCAAACTTCAAGTTGAACCCTCCAGGGAGTAGGAGCCCTGGGTCCAGACAGGAGTATCAGGTGGGCAGAGGGTTTGTGCTGGTTTTTGGGGGAACCCATGAGTGTGGGGTGCTGCTGGGACAAGTGTGTGAGTACTGTGTGTGTGCAGTGAGCATCCAGCAGGATCAGCCAGTGAGTCAGGGATCTGTGGGATGAGTAAGGGGGCCAGGATCCAGGAAGGGGTACTGGGTGGGCAGAGGGATGAGCCATGCCAGTGCTCAGGAGATCCATAAAGGTTAGCTTGTTTACAGCTAAGGAAGTGTGTGTTAGATGAGTGGACAGTGAGGGGGGTTGGGAATTGGCTGATCAGTAGGTCTCAGAGGATTGTGATCAGCTGGAGAAGAATAATCCCAAGAATCAATACAGGCTGGGGGCTGATCTGCTGGAAAGAAGCTCTGCAGAGGACCCAGGGAGTTCTGGTGGACCACAAGCTGTCCATGAGCCCTTGTGGCCAGGAAGCCCAATAGGCTGCATTAGGAAGAGCATTGCCATTAGGTAGAGACGGATGATCCTCCCCCACTACTCAGCCCTGGTGAGGCCACACTTGGAGTGCTGTGCGCAGTCCTGGGCTTCTCAGTACAAGAAAGACTGGAGAGGGTCCAGTGGTGGGCTATGAAGATGATTAAGGGACTGGAGGATCTCTCCTATGAGGAAAGGCTGAGAGAGCTGGGCCTGCTTAGCCTGGCAAATAGATGACTGAGGGGGGGATTTTACCAATGCATACAAATATCTTAAGGGAGGGTGTTAAGAGGACAGAGCCAAGGTGTTTTTGGTGATTCCCAGCAACAGAACAAGGAGCAACAGGAAGAAACTGAAGCACAGGATGTTCCATCTGAATATGAGGAAAGACTGTTTTACTGTGAGGGTGACAGACCGCTGGAACATGCTGCCCAGAGATGTTGTGGGGTCTCCTTCCTCAGAGATATTCAGAAACAGGCTGGACATGATCCTGTGCAACCTGCTGTGAGGTGAACCTGCTTCAGCAGGGGAGTTGTATTAGATGATCTCCAGATGTCACTTCCAACCCAACCTTTCTGTGATTCTGTGAACCTGGGGAGTGTCATGTGTGTGCTGCACTATTGAACTTCTGCCTCTCCCAGCCCAAGGGGAGGAGGGGATGTGTCTGTCTGCATCTGCTGTGAGTCCTCAATGTGGGGGCTGTTGGGGCAATGCCTTGTCTATGGCTACTTATGTGAACAGTGTCCATGTCATCTGTGTATGGCTGTGTCCATGTGTGTGTGTGTGTCTGTGTGTCGCTGGGATATGTACTTAGCTTTGCTGCTGGTTGAACCAGCAAGGGGGAAAGCATCAGCCATGTGTCTCAGCCTGGACAGAGGCCCCAGGTACTTGGGCACCAGGCTGGGCTCCAATGGCCAGGCACGAGGAATCCCCAGGACTGGAGCTGCTGGAGCTGGTCAACACTTGTACACTTGTACAGCTTACCATTATGCCATTGTATCACCGTGATATCTGGATACTTCCCAAAACTAACATTTTTTTTTTTATTCTCACACTGTCCTTCAAAGGTACAAAGGTATTATGCTTATGGAGACATAGAGCACAGTGATTAGGAGCAATATTTTCAGTGACTAGTCCTTTTAGGTTCCTCCACTTTAAGAAAAAAATTCAGCATAAATTACTTTCAGTGGTTTTGAATCTTGTCATAATGCTGTAGTTAATAAAGCTGGAGTCCCTCTAGGGCATATGAGGCCCTTAGTGCCCTGTAAATAAGGAATTCAAAAAAATGAGAGATGAAAAATTGTTTGACATTTTTGAAATTTTGGCTTCTGACATGGTTAATATCACACAGCAGATGTAACATGCCACAGAGGCCACAGCTCACTGCCTGAGGTGAGCTAACTGAGCAAAAATCACAAGGAGAGATTATACCCACAGAAACAGTTTATTACAAGAGAGCTGAAGGGCATTGGCTCTGAATAAGCTAGAGAAATTTATGCTGTATTTCAACTATCACTTTAAACTCCTGAAGCTGACAAAAGAGGCATTTCAGCCTTCCCCAGATGTTTTTTCCTGCTGCTGTGCCCACACAAACAGTTGTGCTGGACAAAGGGAGGTGATGGCAGAGGGGCAAGCAAAATAAATATTCCATTTTTTAACTTGGAACAAGTTTTTCTGCCTAGTTTACTGCCTGGAAACAGAAACTTTTATGTTGGCACAAGTGAGGAGTTAATATAAGGATGGGAATGAATGGCTGAGCAAGGGAACCATAATGGATCTCTTTATTTAGCTGGTCTATGCTGCATAAAAATGACTGCAGAATTATGACATTGTAATTGCTTTGTGGATGAGTAGGAAAATGGATTTCCTCATAGTTCATAGCATAATTCAGGTTGGAAGAGACCTCTGAAGGTTACCTAGTCCCAGCTCCTGACAAGAACAGAGCACTTCAACAATAGTTGAAATGGCTCAGGGCCTTCCTCACCTGGGTTTTTGAATGTTTTCATGGTGGAGATGATACAATCCCTTTGGGCAGGCTGTTTCAATTCTTAGCCCCTCTTTGGAAATAATTTTTTCCTTATGTCCTGCTGGAGTTTATTTTGACAACATATCTCATCTGGGGGAGCCTTGACCTGATTGCTGTATTTCAAATGCAGTCTCCATAGCACTGAATAAAGAGAAATAATTGACTTTCTTGATCTGGTGGCTAAGTTTTTGCTAATGCAGCCCAGTATGTGGTCAGCCTTTGTCACAACAGGATACATTGCTGACTCATATTAAACTAACGGGCCATCAGGGTAGCTTCCCCGCTGGTCCCTTTCAACAAAGCTCTTTTTTAGCCCTGTCTGTCCTGTTGCACGAAGTTTTTTCTCTTACCTTGCAGACCACTAGCATGTGACTGTGTGGGATGAAATAGCAAAGTGATTCAGAAAACTTTGAAACAAGCCCACATTGAAACTTTCCTAGAGTGGTGTCCTTATCTTTTTGGGTCCTCAGAAATCTGCAGTTTGTTGCCTTGCCATACCTGGCTCTCAGTCTAAGATTAACCTTCCCCCTCTTGCTTTTTACATATCTATGATCTTCCGCTTTGGAAGTTAAGAGTAAACATAGTAACAGCAAAACTTTTAGAAACTGAGACTGTAGGTGAGAAAGGAAAAGGATACGAAGGCACAAATGTGATTCTTAGCTTGCAGTTATTAGGACCCTGGCACAGACAGTAGATTGCATAAACAATCAAAACAGAGACTATGAAACTAGCATACATTACTAACATTAGAGTAGTGTTGTCATGCCAGATAAAGCTCTTTTAAAAGTACATTTTGTTCCCTTTGTAATGATTTTGCTTTTGAAATTACTCTGTATGAAACTGTTTAATGCTTACAAGTGTGACTATCCCTGCACTGCTCAAATGCCTTCTCCTACTTCATTTTATTTCTTATCAGGAATAGCACTCCAAACACTTGTCTCAGTGTTCATATCAAAGCAGACAAAATCCAGACCTCTGAAGGACTGAATTGCTTTATTCATTTTGTTCGTCACAGAGAACAAACCCCATACTTTCAAGAGCACTAGGTGTATTTGTAGCACCTTGCCCATTGCACGGAAATTTTTCTACTCTTAATGTTCTGCTTTGCTCATTCTTTCCTCCATTGTCATAACTGAATTCATAAAACAGTTCTTTTTTGTTGTTGTTTTATAAATGGAACATTCTTCAGGAACAGAGCAAGAATGGGTGCCCAGGAATCACTGAAGAGTCACCTCTACTGAGAAAAAGACTCTTTCAATAGTGAAAATTATTAAATTTGGCATATGAAAAACATAAATTTGTTGTTTGCTCACCTTAAAAATACCATTTCACCAAGCAAAGTAATTTAGGAGTAACTTATTTCATATTCTTTTACTTCTATAATAATTTAAAGACAGACCTAATTAAGGTATCATTTTAAGTGGGAAGAAAATGTGATGACAAGGTTCAAGAGTGAAGGTTAGATTCAGCTGGTGCTCCTTTTTCTACAATAGAGTAGCTCTGAGAAAAAGATGTATTGTGTTCCTTTTTTCAAGTTCTTGCAGCAGGTTAAGAGTTTATTTTGCTATTATATCCATCTCAGACATGGTAAGAAACTACTTTGTCATTTATATCTATCCCAAACAGCAGCAGATTGTTAGGCCCGGACTTGACAGCGTGAGTTTGAGCTGCACCAGTCTGAGAAATGGAAACAGTTGGAAAAGTTTGTGTGTTGGGGCTTATTTACCTGTGAAGACCTCCCAGCCACTTTGTTCCCAGTTTTTCTTTCCAGTTACATAGAATAATGTGTGGAAAATAGTACAAGCAAAAATTTTCAGAATAAGTATAACCTGTTTCATGAATAATTCATTTCTGTCTTGTATGACTTCATTATGTCGTGTATAACTAGCACTTTGTACTGTCAGGCTGAAAAGCTATGAAAAATGTTTAACCATGCAGCATAAATTCATAACTTGTAATTTGAAAAGTGACATTATATTGCACAAGTCCTAGCATTCTCAAATGTGCTTTACCAGATACTTTATTTAATATTTTAAAACTACAAGACTTATTTGTTTCCACATAGAAGTCTGCTTTTATATAAACAAATCATATATTTTATAATCTTCACTGACTGAACAGGTCTCATAAAGGAATTACTTTCAGCTAAAGCCATAGCTAAATATTTCATCAGTTATGTCAGATAAGAGAACATAATATTATACCCATCTTCTAAGCGAGGAAACTCTGGCACTACTCACAAATGAATGAGTATTGTTCCCTAATTGCCTACAGAAACAGTCAGCAACACAGCTGCAAGTTTGCTGTTGTTTGAAGCCCAAAGAATGACATGGCCCGTCTGGTACCTGCACATTTGGTTAGTTGGTTGATTATTCCAGTGGGAGAAAGATAAAGGCTTTGTTCAAGAATGTGTTTGCAACTACAAATATTTTGTTGTGTTTGTATTAATATTCTTTCATGCAGTTTCATAGGTACTGACCATGGAATGTGTTTCTGGGGAAAATGTTCCTAGAAGGATGGTAAGTTGCATATGTGTTGGTTTGCCTTGGAATGTCCTCCTGCAGAAAAGGAAAGAAAGCAATCCAGCCTTCCTCTTCTTACATCTCTCAAACTATGTAAATAAGGTATAAGGTCCTACTTTCAATACTAATTTAATCATATAATCATAGACTTGTTTAAATTGTAAAAGATCTTTAAGATCAAGTCCTATCATCAACCCAACACAGCTAAGTCCATCACTAAACCATGTCCCTAACTGTCTACATGTCTCTTAAAGACCTCTAGGGATGGGGACTCAGCCCTTCCATGGGATTTACACTCCAAGCAGAATCCCCAGAAATTTAATGACACAGGGCTTTCTTTCTCACCCAAACAGCAGAAAGAAACAAACAAAAAAAAAGATAAAGAAGGATAAGGGTGTCTGTACTTAGTTTTAGACACCAAAATTAGGCCTGAAATTTCCCTTTAGCGGTGTTTTGAAGGGCACACTTCTCTCCATTGAATAGACAGGGAACCTGAGCACTGACTTTAATATTGCTTCATTCTCAGTGTAAGTTTTTGACAGGTGCAAAGTAAATTTCATACTTCATTTTTTCACAGTGTGAAATATGGTTTTCTAAAATTACTATTCCTGTTACTAGCAGTTGTTCCTCTGAAGTGTTTAGAAACAGCTGCATTCAGGGTCAACCATTTCATTACCCAGTCATAAATTCAGTTAAGAGCTGTGTGTACAGACCCTCACTGACTTGCCAGTGTGCCCAATAAGGAACAGAATCAGGATTAATTGTTAAGTCTTACCACTCTAGTGTCCTTCAGTCTCAGTGCTCCAAGCAGGCTTAAAAAAACCTTCCTGCTTTTGTTTTAATTGATTCATTTTTCCATCACAATCTGGAGGAGAGAAGAATCATAGGCATTGATATGGATTTCTTTTTCGGGTAAATAAGATTTGTTTTGCATTTTAAACTGTAGAACAGGGTCTTTTTCTTTCAAATACATATTTTTCCCTTTAAGCATACCATTATGTATATATCTCACAAATGCAGAGAAAAGATCACTACACAGAAATGGGACATGAATGACATTTTGCTATCATATATCATCATTGTTTTAAAAATAATATGTTTGTTAAGATTGCTCTCTTCACAAACTGTGATCCGAGAGCAAGACGACCTCATGACAACCAACAATTACAGGCAAAATATCTCAGAAAAAGTCTTTAAAGGATGAAGCCTCAGGCAAGTTCTCTTTCCTGTAAAGTCAGAAGAAAAGTTAATAGAAAGTGAGTCTTCAAATGAACAGAAACTACTTTGATACTTGGCAGTAGCTAAGGAAGAGTTTCTTTCTTCTTTAACTTTTTATTTTGCTTTGCTTCTCCTCTTCACAAAGAGAAATTTTGTACTTTTTCATACTTCTTCATCAAACCTTTAAAGCAGAAGAGTCTAGATAAGACAAGTGATTCATTGAGCCAGACTTCCCAGGTGAAAAGTGTATGTTAAAATTACATATGAAGAATGCAGATAGGAATTTTATATTCATCTATTCCCTACAACAGCCTGGCATGTGAGATTATTCAGGGATGCAGATTTGCTCACTAAATTCCATTTTTGCAAGCTTTGAACCAGCAGTAATACTGGGAAGGCAACTACTGCTCTTCTCTATTCAGTATGCAGGTCACTATAAAATTGCTGGTTCAGAACCTCCTCATCTGGCCTGCCATCAACTTTTCATGTCAAAAAAAGTTGCTAAAGACATCAGTTCTAAACCCAAAGAGGACAAATAGATGACTCTGCCATCATGCCTTTGTGGAGGGGTTAGCTCAAAACTTCCTTGGAACACCTGACCTTGCAATGTCATTGCAAAAAATTAATTCTGGCCTATAGGTAACTTATTTGTGTAGAAGTTGGCAGAAATTGGATGATTTATCAATCTTGTCCTTCATTTGCAATTGTAAATAGAGTATTGAGTAGGCAAGTTCTATTTTCATCATACAAATTGACTGTCTGGTACAGAATTATTCAAATACTAATCCTAATTTGCACCCAGTGCAATACTATTCAAGTCAAAGGGTAAAGCTGGGAGTTTAACCTCACACAGCAATTGACCCATTTAATTTTCATTGTGTTTAGTGCTTTATTTATTAGAGAGTAAAGATGGCATGCACCCTGCAATTGTAATCCTATGGATGAAGAAGGAAATTTGAAGTCCTTTTCTGAGGCTGTTATGCAGCTGAGTACTGTGATCTTCATTGCTGAGACATGGTTGTCACTAATTAATTAATCTTACTCCTAGTACAAGTTTTAAAACAATGTTAACTTCACGTGGTCAACATAAATCTTAGAGCCGCCTTCTTCCTGCTGTGTTGCTGGAAGGATCTCTGGCATTAAAGATGGAGTTGCATAAAAGAAAGACTTTGGAATTGATTACTCTTTTTTTTTTCACAGCAAATGTATTTAAGTTGTCATTGCCCCTTCTTTTCTATCACATTGGTTATCATCCCTCAGAGTTTTCTTTTAATCTGTAATGGTACCCAGATACATTATTTACTTGAAAAGTTTTTCAAACAAGCACCTTGTGTTTTCTCTCATGTTCTCACCTCATCTAGGGATATCTTCTGGGTAACACATACAAATACAGCTCACTAACATTCCTTAATTTCTCCAAAGACTTATTTCTTTTACTGCGAAGTCTAAACATTTGTGAAAATCATTGGGTAGCTTTTCTTTTAGAACCTTCCTGGTTTAGTTCATGAACATTGTTTCAATAGTTTCAAAGTTTTAATTCATCAAACTGGCCATATCATAGAATCATAAAACAGCTTGGTTGGAAGGGACCTAAAGATCATATAGTTTCAATGCTTCAAACATGGGCAGAAATCCCATCCATTACATCAGGTGGCTCAAAGCCCCATCAACCTGTCCTTGAACATCCTAGGAATGGGGCACCCACAGCTTCTCTGGGCAGAGGCAGTTCCAGTGCCTCACAACTCTCTGAGTAAAGAATTTCCTCCTAACATCTAAACTAAATCTCTCCTCTGTAAAACTATTTCCTCCTTGTCCTATCATTGTCTGCCCATATAAAAAGTTGCTCTCCAGCATTTTTATAAGCCCCTTTAAGTACTGAAAAACTGCAATGAGGTCTTCCCAAAATCTTGTCTTCTCCACATTGAACAACCCCAACTCCCTCAGCCTGTTTTCATAGGAGAGGTACTTCATGGCCCTCCTCTGGTCCCACTCCTGCAGGTCCACATCTTTCCTCTGCTGAGGACCCCCGACTTGAACAAAGTACTCCAGATGAGATCTCACCAGAGCAGAGTAGAGGAGCAAAATCACCTCTCTCAACCTGCTGGCCAAGCTGCTTTTAATGCAGCCCAGGATATGGTTGGCTTTCTGGGCTGCAAGTGCACATTGCCAGCTCATGTCCAGCCTCTCATCCACCAGAAAACCATGTCTCTTTTTTGTAAAGTTTTAGTTTAGATTTTCCTTTGCATTTTTTTTGTTTTGTTTAATATTTTTCAGTTATGTCTTTCCCAGTATGATAATCTGTGACTTTGTGTAATATTAATGAATTATAAAAACACAAAGCCGTATAGCTGTTTTCTATGGTGTAAACAACATGACTGACTAATCCTGCTCTGTTTATATGATTTTTACATGCACAAACAAGTAACAAAATTAATTGGTAGATTTTATGTATAGTTCAAATCTTTATCCCAGCATCTAAATACAAGTCAATAAGATGATGGAAAACATAGAAGCACTATTTTGAAGGTGAAGTCTGACACCTTAATTCTGTATTTTTCTTTATCCTTACTTTACCTGGTCCCTCTTAGAGCCTGTCCCCTAAAACAGTGTCCAGCTCCCCCACCTTCTTTCCCTCTGTCTCCATTGTGGATTTTGATTTGAACTGTGATATACATGGACTCACTGTCATGAAGCAAATAAATGGAATACTATAGAACACTTGCCTACACACTCTACAGCTTTTCTTGTTCATGAATTTGTATCTTGAATTTATTGTTTTAATATCTCAAAGTCCAACAGCTTATTAACTGCTCTGACACTCAGAATACACTTTTTTTGATCATGTGCCACTCATTCTAATGGCTTTGTTTTTTGAAGGACTACTAAATCTTATAAGCAGAGGTTTAATTTCCTCCTTTGAAAGAAAAGGAAAAAAATGACAAAAGTACTTGATGTTGGCTGTATAGCAGTGAGGTATTCATCTCTATTTCTGTCTATTGAGATGCTTTTCAGGCTAATAATTGGGAATTGATCATTGTACAAATCTATATTACGGCAACAAAAATGACATATGCATTGCACTGATAGGATTTTAATATTGAAATCAATTTTTCATAATAATATTGCATGGGGACGCATGAACTTTTCACACTTAAAATGTATTTTGAGAGCTTCAAGAATAGTTAGTATTTCTAATTATTTCATGTAGATTTTGATTCCCCCACTCGAATTGTTTAGTTAATAAGTACTGGACTTTTAAAATTACATTCTCTCACATTTTTTTCGTTATTATGATGAGAATTTTATCTTCTTTGGGCATTTATATTTCCATAGGTAATAAGCATAGTCAGTTGTTGCAAATCTCCTGATTCTGAACTGGTTTCTGCCGTTTTTCATACTGTAAAATTAATTACAAAAGTTCAGGAGTAGAACAGTTGTGAGAATCAGATGTGGGGTGAGGGGCAGAACAGAGAAATTCAAAATGTGGAGAATTAATTGAAGGAGGAAGAACCTGGACAGGGGTCTGAGCCACAGAGTTTGAAAAGCTATTTCCTGTAGTCCCAGGCAGAAAGTGTTTCAGGTTCATGAGGAGAACATGACAAGGTGGACTTTGTGGTAAGGTAATGTCCATCAGATGAATCTCTAACCTTTATGGGGCGCTAAGGTCCATTTTCACCAGAACTTGACAACAGCTAGGGAAAACTTTCTAAGTCTTAATTTTCTCCTGCAATAGCTGTGGTAGCAAACAGGCTAGCAGCAGCCCTGCAAAGCATCGCACTAGAAGAGAGCATACACACAGAGACAAGTAAAGGTCTACACCATAGCATTCATTTGGAGGCAGAGGCATCCTTGCAAGCTGAAAAACATTAGAGGGGTTGCTGCTCTCCACCAGATAGAACCCATCTGGTCCCTATGTGGTTCCAAATCGACTCTTGCCACATGATTCCAGATCTCTGGAATCAGCTTGGGACATCTGCTGCTCTTCAATTTGTTTGAACCAAGGCTGTATTTCTATCTCAGTTAGCTAGAAGTGTTGAAACAAGAAGATAAATTCAACCTTCCCTTAAAGTTTGATGCTCAAGAAAGAGGTAGAATTAGGGTGACCCTCCAAGCGGGGTATTTTGAGGAGCAAATTCTGAATCTATCTGAGGCAGGATTTGCATTTTCAGCCTCTCTTCAATTGTTCTTGTGTCTGTACTATTAGATACCTTGGATCATGGAGGAAATGAGAGTTAGGAGACTGATTCTCTCCTTTATGCTTAAGCAAGAGATGCTTGTCACTATGCTGGTGTCATTCTGTACTTCTGGTGGGGTGCTGGCAACGGGGACTGCAGGGTGGTCGCTGCAAGGAGTGTCCAGGGCTGCCACATGCTGGACAGAGCTGGTTCCAGCAGGGTCCATCCCACCCAGAACAGGGCAGGGATGGGCCCTCCGGCCAAGAGAGCATCATTTTGGGGAAAAGATATTTTTAAAAGGGTCAAACGCTGCACATGCAGTGAAGACTGAGGAGAAGATGTGAAAGAAACAGCCCTGAAGACACCAAAGCAAGAGACAGAGGAAGGGAGGAGGTGCCCCAGGGCAGAGATTCCCTGCAGCCCCTAGAGGAGACTACGAGAGCATGAGAAAAGTGTGAGGAGGAAGGAGCAACATAGTGGAGCTGTTATGGACTGACTCCCACTCCCCATTCCTCTCCATCACTCATGGGGAAGGAGGGAGAGGAGCTGGGAATAAAGGAGTGGAGTGGAACCTGGGAAATAGGCAAGGCTGGGAGAGGGATATGTTTTTGGTTTTGTCTTTGTTTCTTACCATTCTATTCAATTGTCAGTAAATTAATTTTCCACAAGTCAAGTTTGTTTTTCCCATAACAGTAGTTGGGGAACAATTTATCATTCCTCATCTCAACCCATGAGCTTTTTCATCATATTTTCTCCCCTGTCCAACTGAGGAGGAGGCTGAGTGAGCAGCTGGGTGGGAGATTGCTTCTTAGCCACTGCTGACCCACCACACCTACAACACAGAATTATACATGGTCTCTAATTCTGTCACTGACTGACTATCCATAACTTCTTCCTATATCTGAAAGAGATTCAAAGATACTTCCCTTGCATCAACACCACAAGCTTTAAGTAGCTATTGTCTATAAAGTGGTACCTCCCTGTTTCTCTTCATAGTTATACAACGAGTGTAATAGATAGTGAATTGAATGTAAGTTGTTAAACAATCAACAATATCACAAATACAGACTTAAGGAAGAAAATATGTCAAGTAAAAATGTGCCAGGATGTGCCCCTTGTCTAATGTCTTTTATTTGACTATTGACAAAATTCTTAGCTGCTTAATGGTAGGATGATTATTTTATTAATAAGAATTAATACCAGATATTGATACTATTTAATTATGCCATTACAGTTTGGATGACCTGACTTCCTTTTTAATATTCAACTTAGCCATTTTTCCCAAGGCATTTTAAGACACTCACAAGATTAATTGTATTTAGATGCAATTGCTATCTGTTCTGACTAGTAATGGCCTATTGATTTTCTGAGACAATGGCATAAGATCAATGAGGATTTGGAGAAGATGAGTAAAGTAAGTCCACAAACAGTGATGTCTTGAGTGACATAAATATCTTCACCTTTGCTACTTTGCTTTATGCAGTCAGAATTAGCCAAAAGCTGGTCAGTATTGTCCTATAAGCCTCTGTGAAACAAAACAGGCAGAACTCAGTCTCCTTCAAGACCACTACTTGGTTAGTATCAGGTCACCCTATTTTAGTGGCACTTTATGAAAAGAGAGTGAAGATAGATTAATAACAGAGCAGCAGCTGCTCCAGTCCCTTATATTCATGTGATTGGAAAAAGTATAGGCAGATGAGGGCTGCTATGCCAAAGCCAACATATTTCCAATATGTATTTCTGGTTCTAGTGTATATGGTATGTCCTGTTCTGACGTGGATATTGGCTCTGGCACATCTGCTCCCTGCACTGTGTGCAGCAAGGAAATAAACCTCGGGGATTTTTGTGGAAGGTTTTACTAGTGGAGATGGATCTTTCTCCCCAGGGTAAAAGCCACTCCTGCAGATAAGTGGTTTCTTCTGCAGTCACCTCTATGTATGATGCACTACATGGACTGAATGCATCTGCACAGTTGATAGATTTATTTTTTCTTTCTTTTTTAGTCTGAGGTTTGCTGAACAGTAAAATGCCTCCAAGTTTAAATTCTTCTGAAAAAAAATAGTAAAATTAAATGGTATAGTTTCAAATTTACTTTTTTTCCCCCTGAAATCTGTCTTAAAATATCTTAGTACAGAAATAATTTTTCAGTATTTTCTCATGTACAATGCATTCTGCCTTTCTCTCTTATTTAAGTAACAAATACTTGATTTTTTTAATTTGCTGAGTTTTTGATTTAAGAGTGTGTGGTAAGTTTGTAGAGGGTATTACATATTGTCTAATGGCTCTACAAATAGTGCTCTGGGTTCTGTGTCTTCTGTAAATTCCTGTTCAGCAACTGAAACCTTCTTTTTTTCTCTCAGATACGTAGAAAAACTCCTGGTTTAAACTGACAGAGAGTAAGTAAGCTCTGCTTGCATTCTGAAATTTGTTGACTGCATAGACCTAAACAGATCTACAAAAGAGAGCTGAGAAGCAAGCCAACCAGAAATCCCAGTGGCTTTTGTAAGCTCTGTCAGCTAGTTAGCCAAGTTCTGATGGCAGTCTAGGTAGGTGGTCATACCTGAAACTATAGTTTTCATGGTGTCATTGGAAATTGCTGACTAGAGGGACTTGCTTTAAGTAAATGACTCCTCTGTTCTGCAGAAAACCTGTGGGGAAAAAAAAAGGAAAACTGATCTTTCAGATTTGTTTGACAAGCACTTCTCATAATTTAAATACAGTCACATTATTTTGTACATCAAGAATTTATTATAGATTACAGGGGTTTGCACATGAAAAATGCCCATATATTCATATATTTCTGTGGACTCATTCACATCATTGCAGTTATTTATGTGAACTTTTTATACAACTGGAGCCTTGTGATCTCATCCATATATAGATTCCACCCTGAAGGGCTTTCAGGTGAATGTGACAAAGAAAAATGTCATCATATGTGTTTTCCGTAACATGCTGCATTAACCCTCTTTCACAATGGAGATGCTGCCCTTGTCATCTATACAGTTGAACCCTTGTTGAACCATACACTTTTAGTGTGCTGTTTATAAAAGTACATGCCTTGATGACCTACTGAGTTTGCTGATCTAATTCTGGGCATTGGAACTAATACCAGCAGCATTAACAAAAGTATCATTGAGAGTGTCTTTGCTTCAAACCTGCCTTCATTTTTCTGTTCAAATACCTGAGAATTCCTTCATTTACCATCTCAGATTTAAATGACAGGGCAAGAAATTACTGAGACATTTTTTCTTGTGTGATACCTTTTCTTGGCAATATTTGTCTTTAGTTTCACTGAAGTTCTGGGACAAACAACAGAATTTTTTTTTATTTGGGATTCTTTGTCTTTCCACCATCCCTTGCACTCTATACTTTTAAGAAGCAGAATTGTGTGCTCCTTCATTGTGAAGAAATATTGCTTATTAGCTGTGACTGTAATGAAGGTTTCTGACACCGATTTCAGGAAAGTGATATTGCTGACAGAATGTAGCCTACAATTTTGAAAGAAGCTTTTCAATATTTCTCTCCCATCTTTACACAAGATCAATTCCATTTGAAAAGCTATCATGTTTCCCTATAATAGTGCAAATGAGTCAGCTACTTGGATATGTAGAAACAGTACATCTGAGGAGGACATGCTTTTGGGAAGCCTGTAAAAGCAGCACAGTGAAGGCACACAAAAGACAAATGACAAAGATAGGGAATAGCAGGGTGCTGAGAAAACACTGGTTGAAGTTAGGGAGAGAGCATGAAAAGAAAATGCAGAAGCAGCCCATGGTTCATTACTGTCACAGTTCCACTTCTAAAAATTCTCCAGAAAATATAAAAGGATTCCCAGCACCTATACATTTCTTCTGTATCACCTGCTTGAACAACTTACCCCTCCCCACTGCTGTTCATTCCCCTACCACAGCCCTACAGAATTCCTTGTTCCACCACCTGCAGCTCGCTGGCAAAATTCTTCTTCCCTGTCTCTTAACTTGTTAATCATTTTCCAGGACATGCCCCTCAGCATCAGGTAAGTGGTATGAGAGGTGCTGGAACACATTTTGAGTGAAAAAACAGGGAAAGGGAGCACATAGAGCTCACCTAACAAGGCACTTGCCCTCATCTTGTTTTGAGTTAGTTTAGGAATCTCCATGGGCTGCTGCACTGGGCATACCCTGTTTAATCCCTCAAATGAGCAGAGGGACATTCTCAGTGTGCTGCACACACACTGTGCAATAGCCAGGATTGCACAGCTCTGATATTAAGTGGTTTTTTCTTATGTTAGCTAAGTGAAGAGAGGCAATAACAAACTGTTTGAATTTGTATAGCTCTCTCCTAGGTGTAAAAAAAGTATTTTTTTAATAAATATGTCTGTTAACAACAGGGTTCAAACCTATTTAGTATTTGGCATGTGGACAAAAAAAAAGAAAAAAGTAGAGGCAAAAGGGAAACATGCAATTTTGTCTGAAGCAAAGTCATCCCCCCTTATTCACCTGTAATTATGTACCTAGCAAATATTTCAAACAATAATAGGCTGCGATCTGAGAGCTGTAGAAAGGCTATTCGTAAAAAAAAATATTTTAAAACATCGTGGATTTAAAAGAATGAATGTATTTAAATAAAAGATATGCACTTACAGTCTCAATACCATTAAAGTTTACTGTGTAAGAATAAATATCCAGTTGCAATGCATCAAGCATATAAATGAGAAGGATTGTCATGCATGTGAAAAAACTCCATTGTACTGCTGTTTCTGAAATAAATGACAAAAATCACAGAGTAATTTGCATAACTTGGAGATTAGAAATGTATCTCTTTATCCTTATTAATATATTTGCCCTTCTTAATTATAAAGATTTGAATCTTATTTTAAAATAATTTCCTACAAAATATTCTTGGGGATAGAAGCTGCATGTTAATTCTGGATGGATTTTTGCCTAACCTTACAAGAGATAAATTGCTTCTATTTGATAATAGCCAATTTAAAAAAAAAATATTGAGGATATCTGGCAAAAAAAATGACGCCTACATAGGAAAAGGGGACTCAACATACGTTTAGTTCATTTTATCTTCGAGAGAAGAAAGTTAATGCTTTGGATGGGTGGAAGCAGGACACATCCAAACACTGTTGGAATACAATACAATGAACATGACTATACAATGAAGGAAATGAGTGTCAAACAAAGCTTCTGAGGTGGCCTCCAAGCTCCCAGGAAGCCCTAGCATCCACACAATGAAAGATATTTTACCAGTCTAGATGGCCAATGAAAACACGACATGGTGTGTCACAGATAAGTGTTGACACAGTGCAGAAGACGGCCTGTTCTTTCAAGTTCTGCTCTGTTCCCTATACAGTTCTGTGAACACTGGACTGAACTGTTTTTTGGTTTGTTTTTTTTTTTCTATGAAACTTGATAGCATTAAAAAAACCCGATGTTCTTTACAATTTTGAGCTCAATACTTCCCATCAGGGTAACTGCATCACTCTCATTGCAACAGCATCTCAGTCCCAGTAAAGCAGAAAATTAGGGTAGAAGACAAATTGTCCTCCTCCTGGCAAGGGAGAGTTTGTTCCACGTGTAGACTGCTGTAGTAGATGGAAAAGAGCTGTGAGAAACCTAAAAAATATGGAACGCAGGATAGAAATAAAAATGAGTAACTGCTAAACTTGTCATTCTTATGGGGAAAAAAATCAAGTACACAACATTTGCAAGCAGCAATTTTGTTCAGAATCCCCAAGGTACAGTAGTACTATTGAAAATATCCCACTTAGGCAAGCTTCACTGCTTTTAAATGGCAGAAAAAGTCAGTGAACATCTGGCTGAGATCTATTATCAGCATAATCCTAATGCTGCTTTCGTCCCCTCATTCAGTTATCCAGAGGCTCTGTCTTCTTATCCATATCTCTTTATCTTTGATCTCCATAGGCTTCTCCATCTTCCAGTGAGAAAAAATAAGATGTGGCTTCAAATGCGACCATGCAACAATAAGAACTAAGTATGGGTGCCATGTCTATATCTTTAAATTTCAATGTGGCTAACAAAAATTGGAATATCAGAAATAACTATGGGAATTGGGGTATTAGTAGTAACATAATTTCATTGATTTTATGATCTTAACTTACACAGGATTTACAGAGGCAGCTATATGCCAATGATTAAATAGATCTCTGCTGTTTTATAAGTATAAATATTTACTTTGTATTTTCAGATAGTGTTTACTTAGTATGGACATTGGGTTATGTGTCTAATAAGTCTTCCCTTTTTTCTTTAAAATAATCCTTTTCTCACCAAAGAATGCAATCATGATGTAGTGGTGTCTGCAGGATCAAATTCTAATCTAGTTAGTTTTGTTTATTCAGCTATTATATCAAAATGAGATCTCAAGTAGAGCAATTATTCTGAAGGAAGAGTATCTAGCTTTTAGAAACTGATATTGCATATATACTACTTGTTATTCAGACTTTTTAATAGCTTAGGCATCTGCCTGGACTTGGCAAGCACAAACATGAATCAAATTACACAATAAATAATATTGCTATTTGAGGGAGATGAGAAAAACAGAATCACCATAATTAATTCCTAAAGAACAACAATAGCATCTTTTCCTTCTGGGGGATGTGTGCATGGGTGTGTGTGTTTGTGTGTGTATGTAAATCGCTCCTTCTCCTGAAATCATTTGCACTCACAGTTTGAAATTATTTGGGATTCCTGGGCAGCACTGATTCACAATGAGCCAACACGGCGGTGTTCATGTTAGCTAACCTCCTCCCTGCTAGCTGTGCCTCATGCTGCCAGGCTAGCCATGCTTGCCTGGGGCTGCCAGGGCTAGTTACCAGCACTCTGCACTTGCCATTCTTCCATGAGACTAACCCTGGACATAACTGTGTTTAGAGCAGAACATTTAAAAAGGAGTCCTTTGCATCATTTTTCTGTTGCAATCTTTTGTATGTGTAGATGCATGTAACAGTCAAGCTATTTCTACAAGCTGGAAAATAAAAATAAAAAAAAAATAAGTGTTTAGGAGGTTGTTGGATACAGTGATGGCAGAAGTCACAGAATTACACAAATGCATAAGGCAAAATAAAATGAATGTAAAAAATAAACAGGGGACAATAACATGGGTTTGGGGTCTTTCACAGACTTCGACTTTCACAGTTTTTCTTCGGTAAGGTCATTGGATAAATTTACCCTGAATTTGCATGCCTAATGATGATGAGGGTTTTTTGTTGACTGCTCATGCTTTTCTAAGAAATTTTTTTCCTATTCTTTTACGCAGTCAAATGCTTGTTAATGGTATCTTCCAAGTCTTAAATTTTTTTCTGTTATTTGCAAAATCCTGTACTGATTAAGATATGAAAACTTTTAATTGAACTCTTTTTTTTCTCTTTTGGATTTTGTCACTCATCACTCCGTACTGCATCACTATTTTGTGTGGTATATAACAGCATTATTTTCCCTGACAAAGCAAGAAAAATCAAAAACTGAGGAAAAAATAGCAAATATGTCACATCCTTGAGGCACAGCTGAAGGAAACTTTTCAGAAACAAGTTGGTTGCATTTAATTATTCAAGATAAAATCCATCATAGTTTCATGTTCTGAGGTTATGAATGTCTGTTTCTTGAGTTCACATGAAAAGGGAACTTTTGGATCTAGCATGAAAGGACAGAGATTTAAGAATGTCCTGATTGATGTGCTGAGATTGTTTGATGCAAGTCCAGAAAAAACATCAGCTGTACGATTGATGCAGCCCATACAGTGACTGGTGAGACAAATTGTTCTACTGGCAAAAGAGAAGTTTGGGTCAGAAAGGTCTACCCCTGACATATTTTCTTATGATATTTCATTTTCAGCTTTTCCAGCCACTTGACAAGTTAATTCCCTTTGTGCTGTTATAAAACAGTGAATTCAAAATGAAGATTTGGCACCAAAGGCAAATTTGGGCAATTATGTAAAGTATTACAAACTTGCAGTTTCATAGACTGTTGTAACATACTGAGGTCAAATGTTTTCATGAAGACAAATGGTCATCCCCATTGCACATGCTTTGCACACTGGCCACGGGTAGATGTCACAATTTCCAGTTCTAGATGACATCTATAAAATATTTTGTACTGTAATGTATTGTTTGGGTGAATTCCAGTTGGAAAAGACTGAAGTCATCTGAAAGCATTTAAAATATAATTGCAAATAGAATTTGTAGTTTGTGACAAGTATTTCTAGCATGCTTCCTGGCTGCCATTTCTCCTGGTTTTGTTTATCAGACACAAATTATGGGAGGACAGGGACCTCTTATCCCACATCACAGGATGACTACAGGAGTCTTCCTGTCTCTTTGTATTTGTGGTACCTTCTGAGCTATGTTTTGTTACCTTTCCTTTGCCACACAGGGAATTGGGAGTAAGGAGAGAAGAGGTTGCAGCTGCTTAGTCCTACTCCAAAAGGGACAGCCTACACTGACAGTATTAAACAAGGCAAATTGGTTATTGTGGGTCTCTCTTAGGGTTTGCTTAATTAATATGATATCTGACACTGGACTTTGACATCAAGTTTAGAGTTCCCTTCTACACATTTGGGGGTCTTTATACCTTTCTCTGCATATAGCTATTGGCTCTTATGTTACTTTTTAGACCGCTGGCTTTGCTATTTGCAGTACCCATTTTCCTACTTTCTTCTCAGCCTAACTGCATTCCAAATCCCATGTAGTTCACAGCATACAGAATATCTTTTTTGAAATGGGCCAGAAGGCTTTGTTGACATTGTCCTCCTCCAGCTCTCTCATAGGTCATACCAAAAATCAGCATGTAGCTAATGGCTAGATACATATTTTTTCATCACTTAACTTTTGTCTGTTAAGTTTTGGTTCTTCATCATTTCTGCAGTGATGTCCTGTTCTCTGCCTATGGCACATTGAGGTCACTTGTGACCATCCAAATGGCAGAACTGCCAGAGCTCTTCCCTGTGTGCCTATCCCTATGCTGACACAGCCATGAGAGATGTGACAGTTCATCTCTCAGGGATCTCATGGAGAGTGTCCCTGGCTCTTAGCACTTCACAATTTAAAACAATTTTAGAATTATCTTGCACTGAAGAGTGGAGCACTCTCCTTTCCCTTCTGAGTTTCTGCGTCTCTATGTGAAAATTGCCTTGTTGGACAGTACACTTATTGAACTTGGGTGCTTCCTGCTCTTTATGCTGTGCTGGTCCAACAAGGTCCAACAATGAGGAATTGTGAATGGATGAACCATTTCTTTTTGTGTTTACGCCATTTCTGTAATAGAGTTTAGGTAATAGGTTGTGCAGTGCCAAGGTTTTTGATTGGCAGGGAAATGTGACATTGCTATAGACCTGTAGTGTCATTTGAGAGACTGTAGGGTACTACTCTAATGCCTGTTGCAATTCCTAATACCAGTTGCAATTGAGGATCTCCTGCAAATTCCGTATTACATCTGCTAACCTTTCCTGATGTCTTTGAGACCTTAGGGCATCCATCTCAAATGAAAATGTGCTGTTGCATCTACTTAAATAAACACACTTTCACTATGACAACCAAATAATTAAAAATTGCAGAGTTATTTGAGTTGTTGGGTGGTTTTTTTTTCTTGTTTAACAGTGTGTAATACAAATACAAACCCAGAAAGTACATTTAATTGCCAATTTGAACTGTATAACATAGGTCTGCTAGTCCTACTATGAGTTTCTTCAGGCTGACATTTCCAGGTGCTTGTCTTCTACCCTTCCTGCTGCTACCATATCACTGGCTGTATTTCAGTATTTAGTGTTTTTCTTATATGTAACATAGTGAATTAATGAATACAACACTGCAGGTTTTTTCCATGATGTTTATAGGCTGCTGAAAACACAGATTATTCTTCAGCATGAGCTCTGATCATTCTTCTAGACAGTATGTTTTTAGATGCCATCTTTAATTTGTGATATTAATAGTGAACTTGATCACTGTTCAGTGGTTTTACTGAAGTATTTACATATAGATTAGTGAAGTATTTTTTTCTAGAGTATGGAAAGCTCTCCAGGCCAAATTGGAATCATAAACTTTACTACAGTATCTGTATGACATGAATATGATTTTTGCTTATGAAATGGCCTTGGAGGTTTACTTTCAAAGCAAATGCAGTGCATTTCCTCTGCCTCATATATTTAGCTCTTACTATGTGGGGAATGATTTGGCAAGTGAGTGTTTTGAAGGAGCAGCAGTGAGTTTATTCAGAGAATTGTTTTTTTTCCACATCAGCGACCTTTTAAGGAAGATGAACTATCTCAGTGAGTTTTACCAAAAAATTACATTTTAAAATAATGAACTAATTAGTTAAGACACACATTACTTTATTATGGAAAAAGAAACCTTTACCCAGAGTGATAGCTAAGTTGCATAAAATACTTTTTCATTTTATATTAAAATGGAAAGACAAACCTATTCTAGAAAACTTGGATCACTGCTATTAATTATCTGATTTGAAGATCACCTCTGGCTGTTAAAAAGATTTATATTAATCTGTACTTGATAGATTCAGAAGGATTAAAGGAGTGAAGGAGAGTGAATAAAAAGAGAACATCTTCCCGGCTTCATTGTTAGATGACCTTGTGCCATGGTACGTTTAAATTGCTTACTTCCTATAACTCTATAAAGTTCTGTGTTTTCATTTCTGGGTTAGATTGAAGTGTCAACTGTTTTTGATGAATTACACTAGTAATATATGTTCATGTTCTTCTTTGCTCTTTTTTATTTATATATGGCCGGTATAATTTAGCTCACATAAAAAAGCTTTTAGGAAAGATCTTTTTCTTTTAATTACAGTTTTAGCAAGTTGGTTTTTTGTTTTGTTGGTTGGGTTGTTTTTTTTTTCAAATACCTTTACTGTTGTCCTGAAGAAATAAAATGTATGTTCAGATGTTTAGAAAAACTCAAATGAAAAGTTTATGTCAAATGTTCTGGTTTTTCATGTTCTGAAATTCAGAATATTTTGTAGGGAAAAAAAGACAGTTATGCAAAAAAAAAAAAAAACAAGTTATTGCAACTAGAGATTTAAATTTCTTTCAGCTTGATCTGTGTGAAACACTACTGAAATCAGAAGGTCTCCTTGCAAGAGCAAGGGTTAACTTTACCTTCAGGATTGGGGTAGTATTTATTTATTGCTGGAAGGTGCAGAGGGGAGCAGATAGCTATAAGTGCTTTACTTCTGTTATTGAAGATTCTCACTGATGCAGAACCTGAAAGCAGCAAATAAAATCAAGGCATGTTTATATACAGTATGTGTGCTGCTGAATTATAAAGGACAGTACATATATACATTGGTTTATAGACTCACATGAGAAGGGACAGAGATATCTATAGTCAAGTGTATTTTGTGCTGATTAACTGAGATTAATAAACTATTATATCTGTATATTTTTCATGTGAAAGTTGTATAAAAAGCAACAGCTTTTCTATACATTAGATAGCCCTGATGTGTTAAACTGCAGTGAACACGTTTTATGTGTAAGCAAGTAAAAAAAGTAATTTAGTATAACCATCAATAAAGTACAAGTTTGTATTTCTTTTTAACATTGCAATTTAAAATTAAGAGATTTATGTTGTTTTCAGGTTTTGTTTTGTGTTAAAGAAAGCTTTTTTTTCTGAAAGAACAGGGTAAAGTCAGAGATGTCTGTGAACAGGAAATCGGTTGTTGCAACTTTGACTTGTGTGAAGAATACTAAACAAAGGTAATAAAAACATCAAAATAATAAGTATTTTACATATTTCCTCATTTCAGAAGCTGTCATGAAGGAGTTAATTACACTGTACTGTACAGGGGAAGTGGTACATTATAATATCTGGTGCATATGGTCCTCACTTTTTTCCCAGTGGATGTTTCCACTAGCTCTATTCCACACAGAAGTGAGAGCATACACTATTGCAAGAATAAAAACAACCATAACTTATAAAGGGTTAAGTATGAGAAGAAGCTATTTATCAGTGCCTACTGAATCTCATGAATATCAAGAGCTTTTTGTGTCTTTGTTAAGCCAATCCATGCTTTCTCTTGTGGCTTTAAGCGGCATCTCTGGCTATTATTTTTCTGTATCCCACTGTGTGCTGCACCATCTCAAACAGACTGGAGCTGCAGTTGCACTTCCACTACAAATGGTGATAAGCAAATACCTGCCCTCCTATCTGTTGTTTCCAAATGCAACATTTGACTGAGCGGAACAGGTTCTCAGACTTTACAGCATTGCTCCTATTGCCACCTGTCATTTAACACGGTTGCTTTTGGCTTTGCCTATGTTGGATTTTGCTTCCAAAAGAATACAGACTCTTGAATGAAAAAAAATCAGAGAAAATCTGCTCACAAAATGAGACATCTAGACAGAACTGACTAAAGTAACAACACTGTCCTATGCAGTTTATAACTGTGGTTCAAATACACTGAATCACAGAACATTCTGAGTTGGAAGGCACTCACAGGGATCATCAAGTTCAATTCTTAAGCACGTGGCCTGAGCCTTGGCATTATTAACAGGAGTAAATTAGAAGATGTAGCCTTCTGCTCTTAGCCAAAGATTTCCTATTGTGGACTTAACTGATTAATATTAGGAGTCGTGTGATTTTGCTGGCTGTTTTTCTATTGTTTTGATGCTTCTTCCAATTGCTTTTTAAATTTCAACTGTAGCTTTCTAACAGAAATATGTTGCCACAGAGAAAACACATAGGAAGTGCTGGCTCTAGGGACATCACTTTGGGCAGCTTAAAAGCCAATTGCACCATTCCTAGTGAGTGAGTTAATAAAGTTGCATAAGACTCTGTCAAGTAGTTGTGAAAGAGAATAGTTGCTAATGCTGTAATGTTGCTAATGTTTCCAAGATATTACAAGTCCTCTGACCTGAACCATCCTACCTTGTCTTATTTTGGTAGTATGAGCTTAGACTTTTAGCTGAGGGATGGAGAAGGGAAAAGGCCAATGACTGGTTGGGGAGGAAGATGTCCACAGATTTCCTCAGTTGTTAGTGGAAAGACAGAAAGAGAAGTGTCCTTAGAAGGAAGCTCTTCACGAGGGCACATGTCAACAGTCTGAAGTGATATTTTGGAATGCTCTCTGGCATGGCAGCTTAACTGTAGATATTTATAATTTTTTAGGATTCTTCTTGGGTAGTTTTTAGCCCGGGCCAACTGTCTATCCAAAATAGCACCCAAAATTACACCAAGACATGTGTTTCCCATATTACTGCCTGAACTGGCCTGTACAAATGTATCCTGTCTAGAACTGCAAATACCCCTTCAAACCCAGTGCTTCCAGTATTTCCTAATTTCCAGTTTGTGCAAAATGAAAGTGGAATGGCAGTGAAAGGGGCAAATGCCTAAGCATTTTGCAGTATCTGCTAAGGATATGTGATTACATTTCATTCACCTGGAATGCCCTGGAAATGATGGCTGTGAGATGAGGATAGCAGGATTGTCTTTCTCCAAGTGTGCTGTAAATGGAGAAAACTTTGTCTAGAAACAAGTGTTGCTAATTGCTTTATTTTTTAAAACCTTTCAGTAATAGTAAAATCAGCCACGAGGAATGGGTCTTGAACCAGCACATAGTATCATGCTCCTTTGGTTTCACCCTGAAAACCTGCTGCTTTCTTTGCAGAATTTTTGTTACATCTGCTAGGGATACACTCTGATTTTAGCCTATTTCTAATTTAATTGCATTATCTGCTTGCACTTTTTGTATCTTTGTGTTCATATATCTCAAATTAATTGTATACATTTTCTGTTCTCCCTCTGCACCTGAAATTTTATGCTGCTTATGTATCTTTTTTATTTATCTCTTAATATATTTTTCAATTCTGTTTTTATTTGCTATGGTCTTTTTCTCCTCCTAGTGTACATATTGTGGGATAATATGCTTCACCCTTGGATATGCTGTAATTGCTTGCTGAACAGTTTCCATTTCCTCTGTGTCCTTCCTTCCTCCCACTCCTCCCATTAGATGCTTAACCCACTGGATTGCCTCCAGCACTTCCCCATTCTTCTACGTTCAAAGTCCTTGGGGGTTTTTTATTCCTCTTGCAGGTTCAGTCTGCAGTAATGAATCCAACTGGATTATGGTCATTAGTGAGTCCTCCACCTCTGTCTCCTAACAGCTGCACTGTTGAAAGTCAGAACTTTCGTCTTTCTTACCGCCTTTTAATACATTGAGTATATAGTACATGACTGTTGCTTGATTTATTTCTCTCATTGTGTCCCTGTTCCTGTGTGTCTGGGTAGATGAAATCTGCTCTTATTAGTTTTGACATTTTTCTATATCTCATAATCTTCTTGTTCTTTCTGATCCTATTTTTTTTCTGGTTTATATCTAGTCCATACTGCCATCTCGCTCCCCCTATTGCCTTGAATTTTGAGCTATGATGATCCTTTCAAACAACTGCAAAACTTTTGGCTTCTTCAAAGTTTTGGCCTGTAGGAAAGAGAGAGTTTTGAACTAAGCCATTACTACCTGAGTGGTACCTGCCTTAGCAGAGTGTATTCCCCCACCCGTGGCTCCCTCCCACAGCGTTCTGGGCGCTCTGGCCCCAAATCAAGCAATTAAGTACATTTTAAGTTCAATCACGTGAGGAGCACTATTAACTCAGCAGGACTACTTACATGCTTAAAGTTGGCACAGGATTAAATGCTTTGCTAAATCAAAATGTTGGAGCTGTGATTTTAACGCAGCTTGGTTAACGAAGGCTATACGTCCCCATGACATGAAAGGTGCACAGTAACCTGTTCTGGTAGACATTCAGGTGTGCAGGCAGAGAATTCAATCCCACATCTGGGTCTTAATAGTGTGCATGTCTGTGTGCTTTTGCATACACACACAATTGCAGGGAGGATAGCTCTGTATTTGAGAATATCAAGCAGATTGTGAAAGCAAATATACAGAATCTAGACCTTATTCATTACCTGTAGATGCAGTAAGAAACTCCCATTGACTTCAGCAGGCACAGACTGGGGACTAAGACAAACACTGCAACAGCATTTATCAAACAGCTCCATACCATGGACATATCTCTTACTGCAGTTTAACTTCACTGTGCCTTACACTACATGTACAAACTTTACAGGGAGCAGTAGGTTGAGTTAGTGTCCTTCTTATGGATTATGCTAATACCTGAAAAAATATTTAATGAAGCATTTATTAATGGTCTCATTTTACTAACCTTTATCCCATCTCCTGCTCAGAGTCTTTAAACGTTAGAGTGATAATTCTACTGAGCATTTAAATAATTATGTATCAACTCTTTCCATCACACCTGACTTAACAAATAGTAGATTTGCCTATTTTATTTTAGTTGTAGGGTGAACATTGTCAAAATTAATATCCATATGGGTCAAGGATATTTATTCTAATATGTGTCTTGTAGTTTTCAATAATGTTTTAAAGAAAATTAAATCACCTCTGAAAACTGAATTCTCAGGGTGAAATTACACATTGTCAGAGCCATGATGTGTCACATTCATTTTATTACAAATGAATATATCAGCTTAGATTTATTTTAGCATGGTTTATGCTTTCCAAATTCAAGTTTTAAATGTTCACTCTGATAGTATTTCAACAGAATGCATTTGGAGACAGTTGGATCTCATTTATAAGCATCTTTCCCTTTCTGCCTTATGCCATAATAAATGTTCTCAACTGTAAGACTTTAGATGAGATCAATTGTACTTCCCACTTATGCCCTTTTCTACTGGCAAGTTTAAAAAAAACATGATTTCTTTTTCACAGCATTTAAAAGGGGAGGACTCACTTGACTCACTTTTTTAAAGTAGATCATTTAATATACTTGGAATTACAGCTTGAATTCCATCTGTAAGTTGGCATTTATTATAACAAGCAAAAATAAGATAACTGCTCACATCACAGTCTCTTTCTTTCACGGCCAAGAACTATTTGCCATATCAAAGAAATTTGTCTCCAAACTTTTCTTTTTTATTATGGTATAGTTTTTAATGGTTGTCTTTGACAGGTGACTGCAAAAACTGAATTCCTAAAATGAATGAAGAACTCTAAATTCAAAGTATCCATTTATTATCTTTGTGAATAATTCTGGCTTGGGGAAAGTTTTTAAATCTTTATCTTTAGATTAAAGTCCTTAAAATACGTGCTATTCTTTTTAAAGTGAAGTAATTTACACCTCATGGCATAGTGAATAAGAAACTCCAAATGCAGACATTTAATGTTTGCCAGCCTTACTAAGGTTGTAACAGAGGGAAGGAAACATCAGATCTTTTGGGAAGCACCGTAAGGGATTTCACCTCCACAGCGGGTAGTAAGAAGCTTACTGACTGGGATGGAGCTAATGTTCTTCCCAGCAGCCCACAGGGCCCCGTGCTTTGCATCTGCGGCTAGAGCAGCGTGGATTACGTACCTGTGTGTTGGCTATGGCTGAGCAGTGCTCCCACAGCATCGAGACCGCCTCTTGTTTCTTGCCTCTCACCTCCTTCCCATTCCCCCCCAGGAAAGCATTCTGAGGGTGGGCAAGGGGCTGGGAGAGGAGGCAGCTGGAACAGCTGACCCCAACTGACCAAACTGACCAACACAAAATGGGAAATAATGAAAGACCAGGCTTTTCTGTGATATTTGTGTAATCCAGTGAAAACTTCTGGAGATGTTGTAACAAAACAAAATAGTCTAGAATGGAAGGTGGCATAAAAGATAGACATTCACAATATTTTCTTTGCTGTTCAAATACCAATACACTATGTATGTTCCTCAACTTCCAATATTGTCACTATGTGATAAGACATATCAATAATGTGTGAAATGCTAATAAAGTAATAAAAGTGAAAGAGCTGTTAAAGGAGATCCAAAACTGTTCTCCACTGATAGAAAAGTGTTTGTGCTTAGTATGTGATGCCATCATTGACAGATTATACTTTTTTAAGTAATAGTTAACCAAGAGATACATATAACATAAACAACATATTCTTTAAAAGAAAACTGGAGGGGGAAAGCCCCCTATTATATGACCACAGGACTAATTTTCACGGTCCCTCAGCAAAGTTTAAATGATCTTCAGCCCTACCAACAAATAACCAAAATCCCGTTTGCTACATTCATTCCAGGAGGACTCTGCCTGAGCAAGTGAGGCTCCAGAACGAAAGCAATTTCATCAGGCTCTGCCAAAATGTTAGCTAAGAGTTAGTGTGCAATGCCATTGTATGATGAATTGGGAGGTGATAGTTGGCAGCTTTCTCAGCGACAGTCTGAGGCTTAGCTACACAATGAGCTTTCTGAGATCCACAGACATATAACATACTAATGGGAAGAGGGGAAAATCAAGTTCCTTCCTTCCTAAATCGAGGCACTTTCCCTCTGCTCATATAAATAAGGAATCTCTCTCTTGCAGATGAATACCATAATGGAAAAACATTTCACAGTACTTTTCCCTAATCACATAAATCAGTATAATATACATCTCTCTCTGCTGAAATGTCAACTTTCTGCAATATCAAATCTATTCCTGATCTATTTCTGATCATAATACAAAATTAATTGAATTTCATGTCAATGAGACTGCAAGTATGGAATTACTCCCATCTAATAGAACCACTGTCACAGTTTTTAAGGAAGATTCATCAGAAATTAATGTCATAGAGGTAATGGTGGTGTATTAATATCCAGCAGGTGCCCAAGACAAGGAACTGCAAGGTATGGAGGAAACTACTAAATTTCCATCCTCTTCAATAAGAAAAAAAAATGGAAGAGGAATATTGCCAGCAAGTGTCTTTCTGCTGAAAAACTGCTGCCAGTATTTCTATTAAATTTGCTACCAGTAGTTGCAGTAAGTGCAGGTGCTAAAGGGACCAAGGGGAATGGGGAAAAAACTGTCTGTCAAAGAATTACATTTAAGTGATGTTAAATAGAATTTAGTGTAAGAAGGAGTAGAAGCAGTTCCTGCTAAGCAGATCATGAAAATACTCCATAATAAGATCTTACAATACATTTCCCTAATTTCTCCTCATTCAAGGATATATGACCTGGCATCTGCTGGTAAAAAGATGAATGAGTGTGAGTGTAGAGTGTCATTAGTCATTTTTAAAGAATTATTCAGATATGGCTGATTTGTTAAGAGAAGGTAGAAAGACTCATGCCACCTCTTCTGCTTGAGGTTTGCATGAGACTAATACACTTAACCCTTGGCTATTCTGGGTGAGTGCCCAGCTGGTGGATTACTCTGACAGCGAGGGCGGGGCACGGTAGCTGCTTCTGGGCAGGTCTGGGGCAGACCTGCAGAGGTTATTGCTTCAGGCAAAGTGTTGCATGATCACAACTGCACTGCTTCCAGGGTCAGCACTAGTAAGTCAAAAGCAGTGCTAGCTACTTCTCCACGGCTGATTGATCAATTCATGACTCCTACAAGCTCGAGCCTGCTCCTTACAGTGAACCGAGAGTCCTGGGGTGCATGTTTCAGAGGCAATTAACTGTCCCTCAGCAGAATCAGATGGGCTTATTTGCTCTGGCTCGGTCCCAGCACCCTGCTGGGCGCCACAGGGCTCTGCATTATTCCTCCCAGGGCAGTGAATTCCAGGAGGTTTATTAACTCCCCCGGCAGCACTGTGGGAGCAGACAGAGCCGCTCGGATCCGGAGCTGTGTGCCAGAAACCATTGATCAGAGGGTGCTAGAGAGCACAGCGAGGAGTCTCAGTCTTTTTGTTCTCAGCTCCATCTCATGCCGAATGCTGTCTGACTTCAGTGGTGCTTCTTCAGTATTCTGGCACCGTATTTCCTACTGATCACCTTTTGGGGGATTTACATTAGTTTGTCTTAATTTACCCCCGATAACAGTGAATTTACCTGTAACATTTTTGGAGCTTACCTCATTGGCAGATGGAAGAGTTAATTTTTCCAAGGGTGGTTCCTGGGTGGGTTAGTGACCCCATAGTGATCTCAGCCCTAAAGCCTATCAACTGGGAAATATGACTGGATTATGTTAACTGTACGTAGACCATACAGCCTAGTATTAAGGTTGAGCTATTTAATCCTATATTTAAGAAGCCTGGTGCTATTATCAAAGACTGCATAGAAGAGAATCACCTCCAGGAGTGATCCAAGGCACGTATAAGGTGAACACAGAGCCTGTTAGCTACAATAGATAAGTGTCCTGCCCTCCTCTTGGGTACTGCACCATCTCTAAGAGGAGGCAAGAACTGACTGAGCTTGGTATAGCAGACAGACAAATCTGCTGCTTTCCACAAGATGCATGCAGGTGACAAAAAATTTAAGCAAGTTACTGTTTCAGGTAATCTAATGCAGCACCTGCATAACTCAAAGATCTGCAGACCAAGAAGTAAAAGTGTATCCTTCTATTTCTTTTTTTCCTGCTTCATGTTAAGGAGTATTTCTTTCATGTTCTCCCAGCGCATGAAAGCACAAAGAATGAATATATGTGCTTGTGAAAAAACCGCTTCTGATAATACCTTCTAAAATCTTAAAATGAGCTCCCAAATTGGCCTTTTTTGTCACTAAGTGCTGTCAAAGTTACAGAAGAGCCTTCTGGAGCGACTGTTGTGTGTAGAAACCTGTCACAGTAAACACTCTTCTGTTTTGTTTCTGTTGCTTAGTTTTTATGTTGTTATGTGCAATAGGGAAGGTAATAAGAAAAGCAAAAGAATAGCTACTAGAACAATTATGACACTTAAGGAAAAGGGAAAAGAGCAATGAAACTGTAGCTAAGGAATCTTATTTGGTCTCTATTCCTTGAGAATATCCAGTCTGCATAATTCTGTGACAGCAGTCACAACAGTTGAATCACTGTCAGAAAATCTCTATTTCTATGGAAAAAAACAGAAACAAAATAGTTGTATTAAACCAAGACACAAAACCAATTTCTTTCACAATACAGGACTAGAAAAAAATGCCACTTTTTTCTTGTCTCAACCCCATAAGTGGGTTTGAGTCCTAGCTGGATTAATTTGATAATCTAAATCAAACAACCATCAACTTGCTGGTTTTATTTGCAACAGTATTTTTAATTTGACTGTTGTGTTATCTCAGTTTTAGTTTAATGAGTAATGGTCTTTAAGTCCTAATGTGTTTGTTAAATCTTTAGATTTGTAATCTAATTTTTTTAATATATAATAAAGAAAACTGTAGAGAGTAATTTGTCCTCTCAAACTGTATCTGTTTCAGCATGTGACGACTGAAATATATCAGCTATACTATTTGTGTACCAGTTCTCATTCTCCTAAAGAAAATGTTCAAAAGAAAGGAACTGAGAGAAATGAACTCTGTCTGTGCAGAAGAGAAAAAGTTTTCAGTGAAAAACAAGATATCAGCAGACAAAACCAGTTAATACAAATGGCTTTGGGGAAAATTCCCTTTCACAGAAAATAGACAATATATTGGGGAGTGCTGAGATGACAGTACTTGATTTGCCATGGTACGTAGAATTATAGGATCATAAAATCATAGAATCACAGAATCATTGAACAGTTTGGGTTGGAAGGAACCTTAGGGATCATCTAGTCCCAGTCCCCTGCCATGGGCAGGGATATCTTCCACCAAATCAGGTTTCTCAGGGCCCAATCCAGCCTGGCCTTGAACACTTTGAGGCATGGGTCACCTACAACTTCTCTGAGCAACCTGTTGCAATGACTCACCACCCTCACCGTAAAGATTTTTTTTTCTCACATCTAATCTAAATCTCTGCTCTTTTAGTTGCAAACCATTAAAATCATTCCCCCTTGGCCTGTCAATATCTGCTCATGTAAAAACTCACTCTCCCTCTTTTTTATGACTCTTTAGGTACTAGAAGGTGCTATAAGGTCACCCTGGAGCAGCCTCAGCTCTCTCAGGCTGTCTTTGTAGGAGAGATACTCCAGTCCTCTGACCATTTTTGTGGCCCTCCTCTGAACTCTCTTTAACAGGTCTATGTCTTTCATGTACTGAGGACTCCAGATTTGGATGCAGTATTCCAGGTGGGGTCTCACAAGGGCAGAGTAGATATTTAAGCTGAGTTGCACTGAAAACATAGATGTAAAATGGACTTTTCATAGTTAGCATGAGTCTGTTATCACTAACTTAGGCAGTACATATTAATGACAGTCATTCCCAGTAGATATCTGAGAAATGTGCCTTTATATATTGTTTGCAAAGGTTTGCACATGTGTGATTCATTGCAATTACTGCCAGCTGACCCTCAGCCCTGCGCATGCTGATGCTGTCAGGAATTACATTTCATGATTTGGATGATAAACTGGGTTCTAGAATTACCCCCAGGCTTTTCAGTGACTATCCTTATTATTAACAAGTGAACTTATTACAAGTGAATCAGCTGTTAGCCAAACTTTGCTAATTTGGACCAATAATGGGCATGACAGCTCTACCTGGTACTTACCAGCACCTGCTGCAGTTCTGCCTTCAGTCACTGAGCAGCCCACGCATAAGTCACAGAAATGGTGGAAATCTATTACGGAACATAGCTGCCACCAGTTCTGATGATGAGGAGTTTGCTTCAGCAATGGCCCTTTCCTTTTTTGGCACTTTAGGCACTGCTGGAGCTAAAAGAAATAAAATCCACAGCTGTCCAGTATTAAAGAGTGCCAAACTTATTTCAGCATTGGAGATTTGAGTAGGCTGAAGAAGGATTTGAAAGGGAGAATAACTGAATGAAGGGAAATTCAGGAGAGGTCATTCAAGAAATGATCAGAAGGAAACCTCTCACCTTTTCTGAAGATGTATTTCTAAAGCCTGTTTTTCTGGCAAATGAGGGGTTTTGTTTATTTTCTCTCACCTAGGATAAAGGTTGATCATTTAATGATCTCTGTAGAAGCATTAATTGTCTACATCTTCTTCTAAACACAGACTATTGAAATATTATATCTGATCATAGTTTCTTTGCATATAAAATGAAATAGAGGAAAAGCAGAAAGTTGAGTGCTGCATTAATCTGTCACTCTAGCCCAGATCCAGAATTCAATCCTAAAAAAAACCCAGTAATTTTTCTGACTGTACTTATATATGACTAATAGCAGAAATTTATTCTAGGTCTCATTCATTTTGGATTATCCCTATTTGTAAAATGAGCAATTGAAAGGACCTTGATCAAGGAGTATTTTTAAATTGTTTGCTTTTTAATGAGAAAAGAGAGATCAGATGGTAAGCTAGTTGTACCTTAGAGAAATGAACCTGTTAAGGGAGTGCAGTGATTAGTGAGATTTTTATCTGTGAAGAGGAGAGAAATCTAAAACTGCTCATTCAGATTCCTGTCTACTTCACCTGTGCCACTTAGTGAGGAAAAAAGCTTAATTTAAAATTTGTACACAGGAGAAAATCTGCATTAATTTAAGCTGACTAAAAGTCCACAGTGGGTGAATTTTCTGTTTTCTTCACTGTATATTATAAACTCTTGATTGGGTTAGATCTAATAAATTGTGTCTGGGCAAATGATCAATAAATATGTTCAGATAAAAAGCAGAGAATATTTTGTGTTTTACTTATGTGTGCAGTCAGGTGGCCAATTAGTACTTTTTCCATGTGAGTGGCTGCCTCATGGGAATGTTAAATGGTGAAATCTGCATTTTGACCTAGCATGGCTCTGAGCCACTCACCTAGAGAGAGAGCTGTGTATTCCTCTGAACCACCTGCATATATCTTTAATATCAGTCTTCTCCATAACACACATGTACTGTATATTATGTTTTATGAGTAAATCTCCTGCCAAGGGAATTTACAATTAAAACAATCTTCATGTTGAGGACATTTCTGGTATTAGCTCTGTCCCTCATTATCCTACTTCTGTTTAAGCCTCTTAGGTGTGAAATTGAAATGGTTAGTTGTATATGGTAAAACAAGGAAAATCTATTTTCATTTTTGAATGATGAAACTTCCTGGTGCATTGGCTGGGACTAAACTCATGGGTAGTAAATTTTCAGCATGGTATGTAGGGAGTTAGATACACGACTCATTAACATTAATTCCCATCTGTAAATAATTTTGAAATACTTTAACCAGCAGGGGAGCTATTTCATCTTTTATACTTAGCTGATTGTAAAAATGTATGCTAAAACCATCTGGCCTTAGTTTTTTGTTGGACTTGAGGCTCTTAATAGCCAGCCTGATTTTCTTCACTGAATTGGGGTTTTCTAATCCCTGGCTCAATTCTCCTTCCAAACTAGGTTATACCATGTTGCTATTTGTTTGTCAATCAATCCCTTTCTCACCAATTGAGATGAATAACAGAGTTGCTATAAAAACTTCAGAAGGCTTTGGGCTTAATTCTTATTCATGCTAAAGTTACTTTACACTACTCCAGTTGCTCATTTACTGGGTGTAAATGCAATTTACTGCCTGAGCAATATAAAGCAACTGTAACATAAATGAGAATCAGATCCCCTATGTTCAGAGCAGCTAACAAATTCAAATTGCTGAGTACTATTTTCCCACAGGAGCTCGTGTACTAGAATTTCAATGCATATAAAGAATGCAACAAGCCAATTAAAAAATGAGGATATTAAATGAGAAATTGAATGGTTATTTCTAAGGTCTGCTTAGAGATGGTTTTCCCAAACAATGGGACTGACTAAGCCTGGTTGTTACAAACATGTCAGCTTCATCTAAAGTTCAACCCTGCATGATACTTGGAGATTTGCCACAGTACATGGAATGAACAAGCCATATTACTTGGAGAAGAAGGACTGTATTTCAGAGGTGCACACAGGGCTCCCTGACTTACCTGACAGCATTTTCCTTCCAAGGACTGTCACTGAGATTCAGCAGTTATTAACTAGTGATGAACAAGTGTGTTTTGATAATGGGTGAATGGGGGGATAATAGCAAATGTAACTTGAAAGTGTAGTTACCACAAATGCCAAAGCAGACAGTGCTACCTCACAGCTTTTCTCATTTCTGAAGTCGTGTTTTTCATTGCCTAAAAACTTAAAAAAAAATGGATTTCCTTATAATCCTCCATGATGACAGTGATGATCTGAGCCAAAACTGGTCTATAATGAGGAAGACATTTAATGGCAAGTGGACTGTGGAGTGGGCTATTCCAGTTTAGATAGAGGTCAGTCATCCCCATGTTCTTCTTACACCTCTGTTACATCAGCAAGAACACCCATTTTGATGTGAAGTCCACATTCCTGTCTCTGTCCTCCTTTTCTTTTGGTCTGCCAAAGACACTTCAACAACCCACATACTAACAAGGAATTGTTCTATCGTAGAAACTACAGGCACAAGAAGATTGATTTGTGATTTGCTAATACATGAATCCTTATATGCCATAAGTAAATTGTTCTCTGTGCTCCGTTCACTACTTCAGGCCTGTAAATCTTGTGCCTATTCTTCTCTCACCAGCTGCTAGTCCGCTGATTTCAATCTCACCTTCATCTTGCTGAAGAGCATAGGGAATGTAGTGTATATGTCACCTCATGCAAAGATTGATAACTTTCTGTGGTTGCTAAATAACAGCCTGGCTCTCTAACCCAGGGCTGTGTTAAGGTGTGCATTCATAATCCAGATCCCTCCTCTGCTACAGCAGCGCTCTGAGATACCACAGCGTCTTTGAGGTACTCTTCATGAGAAGGTCCTGACACTTGATTCTGTGAAGGAAGTCCCATGTGATTCCTCTCCTGAAAGAGCAGGCATGTTTCTGTTGCACAAATAAACATCAACAAACTTTGTGTCCATTTAAAAATGTCTTTTGCATTGTCCTAAGGGAGACCTATGCTTAAAATTACTTTGCTAATTTTTAAATGAAAGGTAAAAATCCTCCTATTACTCCTATGTAAGTACACAACAGGCTTTATGGGTGCTAGTAGGTAGAAATCTCTTCTTGTTCTTTGAGCATTGTGATTTACACCAATGTAATTGATAGTGGAATATTTTCCTTGTTCCTAGTTCAGATAAATCACTCTAAGTAGTAAAACATTTTTGAGATGTTCCTCCTGCTATCATAACTTTCAGTTTTGCTGTGAGAAAAAAAAAAATCTATGTAAGTCTTTTAGAGCAGAGTTGATCATCATATATTACTTGGGCAGTTATGATTAGTTTTGCATATGTTAAAATGCTATAACATTATTTAATGTTGTGCTGAATGCAAGAATTACTAGTGCCATCTATTGTTGGAAGATATAGACTTGTAAATGTTAATTTGCATATTCTATGGTAAAGGAGCATTAAAAATTTAATGTTTTACTGTGTTTTATTACAAAATTAAATAGTTTATGTAATTGCATGTTTGGAAGGTTTGTACTTTGCATTTTTTGAAATTTGTCAGTCTTCACAAAGAATATCTCTGGGTTTTATTTTCATTACAATCTTGCATCTGAAATCAAACTTTATTTTAGTTTTGGACCCTTAATAAAAGCTTGTAATTATTTATTACACAATGGGAGAGAAACCAATTTTTTTTTGTTTTTTTGTTTTTTGTTTTTTTTTTGCTGGACACAGTTAATTTTCAGTGGAAGATTCTTCAAAAGCACACAGCAAAAGGTGAGAGCTGTTTCCTAACCCCAGGGGAAATACCGAAGAATTGCTACAGCATATCCAGAGCTCTGTGGTCTCTGGATGCCAAACCAAGTGACATTTGTCTAGGTGACTTTCGAGTGATGATGTCTCAGTGTTATTTTACTGTCTTTGTTTACTTTACTTTGTTCACTGTGGCTGCTGCATTGCTACACTCCATAGAACTCTGTCAAAAGATGGGCCAGTTATATTTCAGTAGTGTTAATCTGTGTCAGCAACACCTCCAAGCCATGGTGGTGGTGTTTCTAATGACCTTAAATGTTCATTCACAACAGCCACACACCTCATTGGCATTTTGGGGATGTGCTTGCTTTTTGGCTGCTGTTATTGTACAATAAATTGTAAAAAGATTTTTACTATGGGAAGACAACAGTGACTGTCTACATCAAGAGGTACATTTGCAGGATACTGACATCATCAGAAGGGATCAGTCTACGTCCCCCACAGCAATCCATTCCACTTGGTCTAACCCCTTAGACACTTAAATTTGGTGGTGGTGTGTTCCTGCCTGTCACTTCATGCTCCATTGCAATCCCTATATAGGCAGGCAAGCTTTTGACTCAATCAAAATCCTTTATATATACTCTGATTTTCAGACATGGTCAAGTCATGAGTTTTGCACCATTGTGTATTTCAGCATACAAGGATCATGTGGAAAAGCAGAGAAGCAAAGCCTAAACAAAGGTTTGTCATTAAGGTAATCATTCAAGAGAGAAGAGATCTCAGATTTCCAGACAGGTGCACTTTACTTTAAACCACCTTTGTTTAAAAATACCAGCAATCTTCAGAGCAAGGGCCAAAGATTTCTTCTCACGTTCTTGCAGAGTGCCCAGAATACTCCATGTTTTATCATTATGGTCTTGGGCAGCTTGTGCTTTTTCTTTTTTAACATGTTTTCATGGTAAAAAAGGAAATGCAAACTTTGACAAGTTGTTTTAATCCTTTACCACTGACAGGATTATTTTTTAAACTTAAAAAATAATAATGTGAGAAGAAGTAGCTATATCATAGAATAATGAGGATAACACCAAATGAAAAACATCCCATTTCTGTATGGCAAAATGGCTTTCTTATGATAAATCAGCATTGCCGTTTTGCTTGGGGTAAATCACTTCTTAAGAAAAATATAACATTTAAATATAGAATAATTTACTTTTAAATTATAAGCTGTATATTTTGGCTTTAAATGAATGTACGTACAGTAATCTCCCACTGGCTCTCAAATATATTTTTCTTTTTCCTTCGGTTTGTAACACATAAAACTACAACACTTTGAAAATAAGACTTCTTTTTTCTTATAGTTCTATAGTGAGAAGAATAGCAAGATACAATTCCACAGAGTTATAGCTTGAGAGTTAAGCAGTCTGAGACCTTTCAGATTGTTTTATTTCCCCCTGAAATTGATTTTGCAATCAGGAATGTCTTTGTTGTAATCTTGTTTATTTTTGAAAGATGTACATGAAATCCTATTTTTCTGAATATGGTGGAAAATAAGAAACAGGAGACACATCTTTCACCTGATAACATTTTACTTTGAGTTCTCTGGTTTGTATTGCTCTCTGAACTTAATTCTCTTGCTGTTTCCTGTGTTTTCCTTCTGTTGTACACACATCCATACATAGTAATTTCAACTCTGGTCATCTATTACCACATAATCTGAACTTCGAACGCAAGTCCTATGAGGAGCAGCTGTGCACTTCGGGTTTTTCTTCTTTGGAATAAAGGAGAGCGAGGGGCAAACTCATTGCTCTCTACAGCTTCCTGAGGAGGGGAAGTGGAGAGAGAGATCTGATCTCTTCTCCCTGGAACTCAGCAATAGAACAGAAACGAATGGTTCAAAGCTGCATCACAGGAGGTTCAAACTGGACTTTAGGGAGCATTTCTTTATGAGAGGGTGGTCAAACACTGGAATAAGCTTCCTAGAGATGTGATCACTGTTCCAAGCCTGTCAGTGCTTAAAAGGTCAATCAATGGACAATCCCCTTAACAACCTGCTTTTATTTTTGGTCAGTTCTCAATTGGTTAGTCAGCTGGACTAGGCAATTGGTTTTGGTCCCTTCCCACTGAAATACTCTATTCCAAGATTCCATTGCTTCTGCCATTAGTAAAACAATAAGAAATAAAACTGTTTCCTTGTTCAGATTAAATTAAATAGCTAGTCTTGCTAGCCACATCAGCTTTTGAAAACCAGTAGTCCTACATCAGCTGAAGACCTAACAATTAAAAGCCATTCAGCTTTCTGCATAAGAGCTGAATTAAGACATTTTTAAGCTTTTCAGTTGAGATATTTGCCTCCCTGGTGTTTTTATGGTACTTGGGGCAATGGAAAAGATTGAGACTTGAGTGTGTACAATGCAGATTAATAATATCATATGTCATGCCAACTTTCAGAAAGAAAAGACTCTCACAGGCAAAAATTAATTATTAAACATGAAATAAAAAGAGATGGGAGTGCTCTAACACAAAAACCAGGACCTTTTCAAAGAAACTTAGCTACAAACTGACTTAATTTTTAGCATTATGTTGAACTTTTTGGCTTCGGTTTATAACAATAGATGAGCCACTGTCATAAATACAGAACTGTTTTTTTTAAAAAAAAACATAAAGAAGTCTTATAAATAGCCGCAGGCAATTTCAAAAGTATAAATCACAACCGTTTTATTAAAAATATCTTGGCAGATTTTCAGTTGCCAATTTGTTTTAACGCCATTCTAAAATTGGATAAAAGTTTGATGAAGTTGATCATTCATTCGAGATGAATGAAGTTTATCTTCATTCAAAATAAAATTCAAAATCTATCAAGCACATTATAGATCTTGTAGCTGAAATAATTAGGTGTCACTAGGAAAAACAGGGGTCAATTAGAATCTGAGTTTTATGGATCAGATGTACTCAAGTGCAATCCACTTGACTGAACACTGCATGTGCATCAGATCCATTAGAATCACTTACAGATAACTGTAAATATTTTTTGAAGGTTTAAAGGTACTAAATAGAGATGATGTTGGAATGTCAATACCATTTGTGGTATTTCTTGTGTTATAGTGATGCAGCTTATATAAGTTCCAAAGTTCAACCCTGCTACCTCTTACATATTGATTCCCTAACCTAAGAGCACTGTTTAAATCTGTCATTGGCTGATGTCCGGAATTGTGAGAATGCCACGTGAAGCCCGAGATTTTTTTACCTGCCAGGAAGAATTGTCTTTGTTGCTTGACCATTCATTTCTTTACATAAGTGATAGTGCCTCAAGAAATCTATGCAATGGTCCTTGTGGAATTATCAGTATTATCCTGCCCTTCCTGTGTTTCAGAGTATGCAGCAATAACATTGCCCTCATGGAGCATGCATCAATGGATATCTGCTACAGTTATATTCTACAAAAGAAAAGATGATTTTAAATTTGTAAGCTATCTTCCAGGTTGTAGAATTTAATTTGCAAGACCAAACTTTCGCAATATTGTGTTTATATTGCAGTGCCATTTACTGTTTAATAGAAACATTCAGAATGCCCTAGTTCCATCTGTTATAAATACTGAAAGCTGATAAACACTCTGCAAACACAAGATGCAGCTTTCTGGCAAATTATGTTTAGTACAGTCCCCAAACATAAAGCAAGATTTATAAATTTTGCATCGCCTCTTTTTTTTCTTTTAAAAAAAATTACAGTAATGACTCTAGAGCTTTGAGTATATATATGAATAACTTTTAAAGTATTATGTTAAATTATTGTGTGAGAAGATCAGGCAAGTATACACACATATACATGTTTCACACCTTCAGTAGTACTGCAAGTTACAAATCTTGTTATGCCTGCAGAATCTTTGCTATAACTACTTGCAAATACATTTTTGATCAGAAAAATACCGTTGAAAGGCAACCCCATATCCTATTACACATTGTATGAACAAAAATCTCAGTTTTCAGTTAAGAAAATGGAGATGAACCGGATGAGTAGGAAGAGACTTGCAAAGGGCCAAAGATGAAGTTACTGCTGTTCCCTGCTCTCAGGAGAAAGGGAGAAACAGAATGAGTCAGTCACTGAACAAGACTGTTGGAAGGTGTGGGTGAACTGTCATAGCAAAGGAAGGTTTCTGGTAATGCTGTTTGAGTGTGAACATTTCATTACCTGCTAAGACTGAAAACCAAATCATTTCATACAGTTAAACAAACTTGGAATTTGAAACACCTGACACAGTCTACAGAAACACTTGAAAAGACAGAGTTCAAGCAAGTTTACTCTTCTTTTGCTCAAGCTGGATGCCAGCAGGTGACTCACACATCCACTCAAAAAGTGGAAGAAAGATTTTTTTGTTCATTTTTGAAGCTGATTTAGTTCAAAGAAATCAACTTGACAAACCTCACTGCAGTCACTGCAGACAGTCATTAAGGCTAATGGATATTCCTTCCACTGCAAAAAATGTTTTTTTATTCTTCCAGTTGAGTTGCCTGACTTTGACTTTGCTGTATCCTTTCTACAACACATTGACACCATTTAAAACTTCCGGCTGTGTGAGCAGATGATGCTATAGACTGGACCCTTAGAAAACTAAGTTTAAAACACCTGCTTTTGGAAAGAGAAGGAATAAAAAGTTCTGAGATTAGTTTTACATCTCCTCAGTTATACTTGATCTTGGAGTAATTAGCAGAAGAGATATTCTCTATGGCAAAAGCTGTATTTCAGAAATCAACTGTTTTCCAGGCTTTCACTCCTTTGTAAGACACTTTTTCATATCCACAGCCTTAGCTGAGCAACCCACAGTGCACACACATCCACACTTTCATCTTCTGTTTTCCCCAGTGTTTTAAGTATTGACTTCTCATGTCAATACAGGGACATGACTTTGATGTGAGCCTCAAACTGTAGAGGAAAACAGCAAGGAGGATGTAGATATATACAACACACTGGCCAATGTAGCTGTAGTTTAATCCACTAAAATGTTTATTTTTCACTTTTTGCTGCAATAGAGTATGTTTGGTTTCTGCAACAAAAGTGCAGCATTTTAGGTATATCAATTCAGAACACACAACCAGACAGTGACCTTAATGTGGAATACATTAAAGCATCAAGTAAAAAGATTGTCAGAAAGACAGAAACTTACAGAAAAGGCAGGTTCCTTACCCCTCTGGCCATTATTTCTTTAAGTTCTGGAATTTTAAAATGTGAACTCTTCTCATTCTTTGTTTGTGACCTTTTTTATAAGGACAAGCATTTTCTTATCTTTTTCTTCCTGGAGTCAAGTTAATTTAATTTACTGATCATATCAAAGGCCTAATTCTTATGTACGTGTTTTTCACTGGATTAGTTTAGCTGAGTGTAAAAGAATGTTGAGTACAGATAATAGAATGATTCCTGTGAACACAACAGGTACAAATGAAGTTTTTAACTGTATTATATACCTTGCATTGCTTATCATATCTGATAAGAAAGCTCAATAACATTTAGCTTTGGCACAGCATGTAGCTTCATCAAGAACATAACTCTTTGGACAATTTTTTAGATGCAATGAAAGCAAAAAAAAAAAGGCTCCTAATTCAGAAGTTGATTTTGCCCAGGGTTCCATTCCTTCTCAATCATCTGCCCTCCACCTGCCCTGGGGAGAAGTCAGTGTTTTATGCAGGAGCTACTACATTGCTGGAAATTACAGTATGGTCTAGTATGAGGAACTAAAACTCATCTACTGAGTAGAACTGAAATTTATGCCAGTTTACCATACCAGGTTGTGCTGTTAAGTGAAGTAGTTGTAGCTCATGCAGGAGAGACAGGGATGTTCAAGAAAAGCATGATGGATGAAAGATGTGGACATCCAGCTCTTGTTCGCTGAGTAGCCTTTTCTTTGTAGGAATCAGTACCCTCATAAAAATCCCTGGTCCTGTCAAGTATCATGTAAGGTCTGTGGAGAAAGGTCTGCACTTTGAGCCTCAATTACAGCATCACTTCAGTTATACCACTGAATTAGGCCAGCAGAGCTAATTAATTAGTCATAGAGTCAAGGTCATTTAGACTGGAAGGAACCTTTTGCTGGAAGCGTTCTGGTGATCCACCACTCAGAGTAGGTCTGGCAGCTTGCTCAGTTTGTCCAGTCAAGCTTTGAGTGGGTGGGTGGAGGTTCCTCGGGGTAGAGATAGCTGTGGCTGCTTACCCTCAGTGGGAGTAATTTCTTTTTCTCATAATATTTTACCAGAATTTCCTTTGCAGTGGCTTGCATGCAGTCCATCTCCTGCTTTCACTCTGCATCTTCAAGGAGAGTCCAGCTTCATCTTCCCAACATGCCCCCATAGGTATTTGTAGACAACAACTCCCCCAGCTTTCTCCAGGCTAAGCAAACTCAGTTTTTTTAAGCTTCTCCTCATAAGTCATGTACTTCAGGTTTTAATCACTCAGAGCAGATAAATGTTTTATCTATACTTGTATGTCAAACATTGTAAAGTGTTCAGCTCTTGAAATTCAAGTCCTACACATACAGCAAACTTATCTTTGCATTCAGGAAGCAGAGGAGCCAAAACAAATTACAAGACTTATCCTAGATGCATGTAAATTGGCAGGCTAACCTAATATCTAAAATGTCTGAATTAATTGCTGTGATCCTTAGATAATAACAAAGGTGTATGTGTATGCTTATATATGGCACTATTGCAGAGATGAGTAAGGAGCAACATTATTTTCTTCTGTCTAGTCTTTAAAAATACACAGCAAATACTTGTATCTTTCTTTGGAATCTTTTTTTAATTTGGTAAGGTTTGGAAATCTTACCTTAAAGCCAGAAGAAGTTAATGACTTTCATTTATTAAACTTAGCCAACAGGAAACCAGTGGTTATTTGATCATAGTCTGTCAGTTTGTACACTGGGATGAGACTTAGATCAGAGAATTGTGAAAACCATGAAACAACATATAAAAGTAGTTGGAAGACAAACATATCAATTCAAGCTAAAATAACATACATCATTTTAGCAGGATGGCAATTTACAATCAAAACAACTTACCTTGAGAATTAAGGAACTTGTCATATGTGAAGCCTTTAAATTATGAGTATGTATCTTTCTAAGAGATGTCCTCCAGCCCAGGCAGAAATTATAGGTCAGGAATTAGTGGGTGTTGTGACCTCTGTTATGCAAAAGCAGTTTTTAACTCTGTGGATGTATAAAGCAGACCCAGAGTGATGTGCTACAAAGTTAAGATACTGCCATCTTTTCAAGTTTTTCAAATTTCTAATCACCTGCATTTATTACTGCAACATCTGTGCCAAAAGATGACAGGAGGAAAATATGGCTGGGTATTTTGTGGGGTGGGGGTTTGACCCACAATTAGATTAAATTAGATTAAATTAGGTTAAATTAGATCCTCTTCTTTTGATATTTCAGCTTGGGTTGTATCCCGTATTGCAACTAACTCAGTTTTTTTAAGGCAATTTCTGACCATTAAGCATAATGGAAATGGAAACCATTAAATAATCTCGGTGGATTAGAATCTCTAACATTTCACTTTCAGGTCCTTTGAATTTACATTATATTTCTTGAACTTACAGGGTATGAAAGTCTACAAAAAACCAACCAACCAACCAACCAACCAAAAAAAAAACAAACCAAAACTCAGAGAAAACTGATGCATATAACTTCAGAAGAAAACAATGTTTCAAATCTAAGAAATAATTTGACTTTTGCCTTTTGGCTACATTTGATGTGGAAGAAGAGAAACACTTAGATCACCCATGGAAAGCTCTTAGGACAATTGTGAGCTAGAATCGCTGCGCTTCATGTTTTTGTGATGTTCCTAGTGAGAAAAGCATTGTTTCAATTCTCCAAGATTTCATCTAAAAAGCCCTGTCTTCCTCACTGGGACTCCTTCTGCTCTGAAGGACTGGGCTCTTTGACCCTGGAGCTGTTCCATCACTTCTGGAGTAGCATACCATGTGCATCCCTCAGCCTTCTTACACAACACGTTGCAGTAAATCTCCAATTTAATATCCGAAACCCTTTTTTTTATAAGGCATAGAATAAGCTTTCCTTCAGTAAGTGATCCTTCCTCAGCTTTCCAGAAGCACAACGTAACTCGAGAAACCTAAATTGTATATATGTTCTATAGAAATCCTCTAAACAAATAAAACAGAGACATTTTATAGCAGTAATAATTTCCCACTTGCAAGTGTTTCAGAAGACTCCCACAGCAGCAGGTGTTAAGGAAGCATCCATCTGTTCTTGTTTCTCTGCACAGAAGTATCTTGAATAGATAAGAGTTTCTAAATGTTCAGGGTTGTCATTAAAATGGGTTAGCTGTGATCGTCACTTAAGGCATTCCTGATATTGAAATTAAAATGAAGACTATCTCTGGTTCTATTGCAATTTGAGAATGCGATCAATGGTTCCCTGAAGAAACATCCTGTCAACTGGGTACTTTTTAAATTATCTTCTGAAAACCACTTCAATATTCCTGCAACTGAACTGGAAATGCTGTATCAGCAACATTACTGTTCTCTGAAAATATGGATCAAACCCCAGCTGTTGCAGATATGTTAATTGATGAATAAAGTTAAGAGATCTGAAGCCTTTATACTACACATGAAACTTATGTTTCTATTTAAATATTGAAAGCTTTTCAGCTTTCTTCTCCAATGCGAAAAATTACTTGAGTGGCTTCTAAGGAAGGCTTCAGGGTCTATTAACTTGAATGCTACAGTATAAAGACCAGAGGACTGGAGCATCATCAAGGCAGCAGCAAAATCAGCATGAGAAAGGGGAGATGGCACACAAGCTGTGAAAAACAACATTGTCAGTTTTTTCGGAGGTGAGACAGAAGATATATGGAGCAATAGTATGAATGAAACTACAAAACAGCTATAAACTTCTGCAAATTCTGAGTTTTTTTTATACCTTAGGTATTTATATTTAAGCTACTACATTGTCATATAGTCAGATCAGAGAATGGATTTTGGCAAGCAGCGTGAAAGTGTTAAGAATGAAAATTCCCTCTTTTTTCTTTTAGCATTGCACCCCACTCAACAGAAGGAAACGAAGGTTTTTGCATGTAGCACATATAACTCTTATAATATCTTTATAATTAAAGCTGAAATAATACCAATTGAGGTATTAAGATTTTGTATTATTTTGTGATTTGCAGAGTCTGGTAGTTTCCATCCAAGAAAATGCTAGCAGTACCTTGTTTGCCAAAGTCAGATCTGTTCATTATGTTTTCACTTTCTGTATTTCTGATACTTTGTCCTTTCATGAAGGCACATTGCTTTAAGTCCTATGGAACACTGTGCTATTTGTATGTGAATGACTTGGTGTGGATACCCAGTAGCCAAACATTCTCATACCATGATGAAGCAGTTCTGATATTGTCACCCACAGCTGTTTACAGCTGAATCTATCTGCAGTGCTTGAGGATCTCTGCTTCCAAACCATCAGTTGAAAAATAATAATACAGAGCTTTGAATCTTCCAAAGAATCCTCTCAAACAAGCAAAAGCTGGCCAGCCTCCAGCTGGTATGGGGCCTTTCCAGACTTAAAGTCCAACCTTAAAGGTAGTTATAAATACAAACCTCAGATTGGACATTTGTGGTTCATGGAATACTTGATTTTTTCCTTAGTTGTTAACTTTACTGAGAGTTTTAGATCTACCAAAATGTGAGTAAACCGGGGAGTTTTTAGAAAATAGTTTGTTAGCAATTTTGTTGTTGATAATTGGTAAAATTTCAAGAACAGCATTGTTACCCAGGAAAAACAACCCAACAAACGAAAAAGCAAGCCACTCTATTATGATCTGGACAACCGAGATGCGATATACTAATTTGTTTGATGGAAAAGTATAGATTGCGTGCTAGGATTGTTTTGGCACTAGGCATTTTGCTAAGCCACCTGCCAGGTTAAGCCACTCTAATCATGTAACCACGGTAATACTGCTGGCGTCAGCGTGAAAGACTGATTTGCGCAGCCAGTAAGGACCGGGCACCTTAATGCATTAACTGGAGCTGTCAGGAAATGTTTGGAAATAAATATGCAAAACAGATATAAAAGGTTCTTTTAGATTGTTTAGTGTTTTGCTTCAGGCAATATTTGTTAACAGCAGGCTACCCTGTTTATCGGGATAAGCGAATGTGGTTGTGAGCACTGAAATAGATAAAAAGCTGCTGGTAAATAACTACAGGTTGATTCTGCTCTGCTGCTTTGCTTTTCGTGCTTTGATGAGAAACACCTGTTTCGTTTTTAGCTGTGTTAGCCCATGCTTGTGTTCTGATGAGGTAAACTGCAACTTACAGCAGTAATTGCAGAAAATCTGAAAATAGGACAAACCCAACAAAATGTGAAAGTTTTAATTAGGCTCTATAAAAATAGTCAGTGAGTTGGTCAAAGTGTTGTCATCATATATTATACCTCTTCTTCCTATTCCTCTGTTGTTTTCCAAATGCTTTTCCCACACATACATTTTCTGTCCCTCACATTTGCCTTTCATATGCCCCTCAGTTATGTGTTTTCCTCACACCTTTAATTTGCAGTTACACTGCTCCACAAGTAATGGGTTTGGTTTTTTCCAGAGAGGCAATGATCTGATGATATACTGTCTCCAGCATCAGTGCTGACTTAATTAATTTCTACCCCTATCTCAACACAAGTGGTGCTGGACTGCAATGTGAATCAGACCAGAAAAGAGATCCACTTTAAAGTAAAAATCTCAGCACCTCTTCTCTCCAACTTTCTTTTTTTTTCAGCCAGGTGCCCAGTTTGCACAGTAGCCTCATAAGAATAAGCATTTGTAAACATAATTAAAGGAATGCTTCAGTGAATTTTATAGAGGGTGGGACAGAGTACTGTTTATTTCTAATATTGTGGTCAGATGAGGGAAAAAGATAACCTTCTAAAATCTGTATTTACCCTCCAAACCAAAAGTCCACTTGCATGAGAAGAAAAAAGAGTTCCTAATGACCTTTCTGTACATATTTATGTTGTGTGTGCTTTGGTTTGCTTACTAGCAGCATTACTTGACATATGATTTTCATAAGACATGATTTTCATTTCTTCTTGTTTTAGTGATCTGAATTCCAGTTAACACAGGTAGCCCAGATTGCTGTACTATGTTGTGGCCCAATTGCTGCCCACTTTTCTTTATTCTCTCAATTTTTTATGGTCTTCCTTCACAACTTTTTCTTCTGCTCTCTCATTCCTCTCTTTTTTCCACTTTTGGTCATTTTTCATGGTGAGTGCCAATTCTCAGTGGTTCACTAATTTGCCAAACAGTACTGTTTTCTCTGGAGTGCAATTGTGTCCCCTAGACTGTCAGCTGTTGGATTCTGTATGGAATAGTTGCTGCATTAGCCCATATATTTGCTTCTGTACTGAATCAGGACTTTTTGCAGGCTATGTAAAAATGCATTTATGATTTTGCACCAAAATAAAGGAATTAAAACTTTAAAAACAATTATGGCAACAGGAGTCCACTTTAAATGTGGGGGTTTGAATCTTTTTCCGTCTCTGAAGCTCTTCCTTTTGCTGTCATGCCCCATTGCTGTGTGGACTCCATTTGAACTGTCTTAGGCAGTCAGGATAAATATCCAAGCCATGGAAGTTCCAAGTGTATACTTGCAAATAATGAGAAGTTGTTCAGGGATCTAGCATTTCTCTTTCTTCTCATTCTTCATCCTTGAAGACAGCAAAATTTAACCTAAAAGTTAGCTGAAATATATAGTTGGGAAAAGAATATGTTGCTTTTAATAACTTATAAATATCTAAGGCTTCTTTAAGGATGATTCTGTAATTTTGTAATTCCCCTCATAATTCTGCAGTTACTCAGAAAACAGGGCCCAATTCTCTCTTGAAAGACTAAAAAGCAACTATGAAGATCAGATGATTCTTTTGCATTCTTTTGGTTTCTTGTGTTTTGCTGACAGGCAGGAAAGAAGGAGCACAGAGGACAGAATAATAACAGAAGAGATACATAAATAAAAGAGATGCAGAAGAGAAAGAAATCATTTATAAGTGAAGGTCAGTAAACAGCATGCCCAGTTACTGCACTTGGTTATTGGAAGTGTTGATTTTGCTGCTTCTTCAAAGTTCTTAAGAAATGCAGATGTTTTTCCAAACTGCTTTGCACTGCTTTGGGTCTGCAGACTACAGGGGAAGAGCAGTGGTAGGCAAAAGCTGCCACATCTGAATAGGAAAGATACCTAACACAGTATATTTTCACTGCCAGGAAATAACACAGAAGCATTACCTGTTTAGTGTATATTAAATCACGGATAGAAAGTCAACTGCTTATCTGGAGTCTGGCATAGATTTCCAATAACTCGCTTTTCCTCAAGCACAAACATACGACAGCACTTGAGGAAAACCAGAGAGTGAATCTTTTATAATCCAAAAATAATCTTTTTAGATTTCCATGAGAAAACAGTAATTATTTACTCAGTCGTTTTCTCTCACCTTGCAATTAAGTCAAGTGCTGACACAGATTGCCAGATCATTTGTGCCCCAAACTGTTCAATAGAGATGATGTCTTCTGGTATTGTGGATAAACAAAATTAAAACTTCATGGGTTTTAGTAATGGCAAACCCCATATACAAAGTAACTACACAGCCACATATATTGCTGTGCAATAGGGAGTCAATGTTTTGCTGCCCAGCTGTGCTCCCCTAGCTAATCTATGTTTATACTTAAGGGTCATATCCTGTTAGCGTATTGTGTGGGATGATGGTGTCCATGCCTATATGGCTCTGAGAGCCTGATCTACAGGCTTCCATCACCTCAGTGTTTTGGGTGTTGCTGTCCTACCCTAGAGAATTTGGCTTAGTTTTAACAGGGATGTCCATGTGGCTGGACAGGCAACCCTAAGGTGTTCCATCCATACCCACCCTGCAGGTATTTTATATCATGCTGAAAGCTGACACTGTATGAGCTGTCTTCTTGCATGACACTCACTCCATAAGGCCTTTAGCACATCTGTGAAGGCCCTAAAAGCACTTTCCCTAACTTGTCTGCTTATATATATGCCAAAATTTCAGCATGCAGCCCTTCATGAGTTCTGCAGCATTCAATAATATTGACCTTAATTTCACTGAGACAAAGCTATGACAAATTCAACTTGAAAGTCAGGGGAAGCATGAGGGAAGCAGAAATCTGCATAGAGGACCAGGAATTCCCTACATGCTTTCCTTCTGTTTGAGGGCACTATTAATATCTTGTACCCTGAGTCACTCTATGGCTGGCAGCTGGTCTGAGTTTTGTTTGGCTGTATCACGTGTGTTGACTTCAGACACCAAGTGACTGCCAAGTGACTTCTCCACTCAACCACATTCATAGCTCTGGGATAGGAGCTCTCAGGAAGCAGCAAGCATGGGCTGCCCCACAAGGAAAGGAACCCGGGAGCTGAGGGCAATAGCAAGGCAAGTAGGGCAATGATCTCAATCAGGCGGGTATAATGCCATGGTATCTGAGCAGGTACCAAGCAGGTGAGCAGGGCCAGCCAGTATTCAAGATGACAAGATATGTCTGCAGTGATGAAGCAGCTGCAAGGTCAAGCCAGCAAGTTAAATCAGTGGTTCTGGATCAGTAAGGCACATGGACAGGCACAGGAATACCTAAGGCAAGTCTCAAGGATGGAGGCCTGAGCTTCAATGCAGCTCCCAAACAAAGAGCAGGAGGCCCCCAAGAGGCTACCACAGCTCTGTTCCCAGCAGTCTGATCCAAGGCTGCACCATATCGGAGCTGCAATGAAGCACGGGCAGCCAAACCTGAAGGAAGGGGGAAGAGGATGCAGAGCCTCTTGGTGTACTCAGAGCCCTGACAGCAGCATGCTTATTTCCAGATTTCTGTCCAGTCCAGAAGGTATCAGTCTCTTAAAAGTAATCTTGTTAGAGGCAAGACACAGCTGTTCAGGACTGGAATGTTTACTGCAGCCTGGTAAAATCTGCAAAGCCATATGCTGTTTGAGCCTCTGCTCCCTGGCTATTTACCAATTCAGTGTCCAGAGGACCACTAGGTTGAGTTGTGCCAGAATCACTGACAAACACAAGCCTTTCTGCTGGCCCGCAAGGGACCCTGAAAGCGTCATAATTATATGAGATTACATTCTGCAGTTCTTAGCGATCCATCATACCCTAGTGATCATTGCAGTGGTTCATCTGCACTTTCAGGTCAGAACTGTTGACATTTTGATAAATAGCCATGCACAGACCCGACAACAGCATCATCGTGCCATATATAAATACCTCCATCCTGACAACCACTGTGCCTCAGTGAGTGTCCTGAGAGCAGTGATGCTGTCTTTTTCACTGACATAATGCTAGTGTGAACCATATCTTTAAGATCACCATGGCCTGTCAGGCACTTAGTGACTTGCAGGAGAAAGTGGGGAGTGTGGTCAAACTGAAGCGTTCCAGAAGCAGACACTCAGATGACAAAATCAATTAGAGCAGTCTGACAAAAATCTCAGCCTTGGCCTTAGTGGAAATTACTTCTCCTTGAAAAACCACCTTAATTACAGTCTGGCTATAGGTGGTGGTGCAATGTCCAAGACTTCATAATCCTTTACAATTTTCAGACTTGAAAATATGACTCCTGTTTGTCTCTTTCCTTCATCTTGCTCCTTTCCAAGCCTCTCTCCTTCCTCTCCCCCATTAAAAAAAAAAAAATCATTACTTCTGTAATTTTCACTTCTTCTCTTTACTCTATGAAAAGTCAATTCCTTCTCTGGTTGCCATAACAGACAATAGCCACTTGATTGCCATGAGACAGGACAGATCAGGCCTGCACCCACTAGCAATCACCAGTGTGAAATGCTTGTAGTAATCAGCTGTCTTTGCTCTTTGTCTACAATTCAGGGAAGTTCACGACAGAAGGATAAGAAAAAAGGCTGAGTGCTGACTACTGTCCTCTTTCTTCAAATAACACATTCACAATATTTTAGCTAAAATATGACAATACATGTAGTAAAGCTGATTCTTCTGACTTCACTGAAATCAGTCCAGGATCTAGCCCATCACAGGACACTGAGAGAGCAGCACTTTTGTTGAAACTCCAGCACATACCTAGAAATACAGGGATCAGAAGGGAAGGCCCTTTACCTTCAGTACTCAGTTACTTTCAGCTACAGATCCAGGCTAAGGACCACCTGCTTTTGCCTTCAGTTACCTGTTACAGATAATGTAATGGAGAAAGAGTATTCTACAGAAGACAAAAACTGAGATAAAAGCAGCATTTCTGGCATTGTGGGGACCTCTTGTTGAACTTGGTGCTCTGGGTTTTAATCCCACTGCTATTGGTTTCAGCACACCAGGTTGGAGTGAATGATGCCATAACTCACAATGAGTGTTGCAGGTTTCTGCTCTTGCCCTTTGTTGACAGGTGTGGTCAACAGTTTCAGCTCTCTGGTTTTGGGAGCACAATGCTAAACCAAGAGGATTGGGCCTGGAATCGGCAGGAGATGAAGGCAACAAGGATGAATCAATCCACAGGTGGAAACCTGTAGGGCTGCTTCAAAAACTGGCTTTTGCTGTCTTGCCCTGTGTGGTGGTTCTTCTGTTCTCTGCCTCACTAGTGCCCTAACTGAGGGGCTTGGGTAGACCAAGCCTTTTTGGTACTTACAGAGCATGGTGAAATAACCTCTTCGTCACAGATTAAGTTGTCCCAGGTCATACAGGCAGCAGCCAAGAACTGCATTTTAGGCAGTTTGGACAGACAGAGTCGAGGTGAATTTTGTGAAAATGGTGCACTGAGTAACATGCATTTTTCAGAGGTGGCTATGGAGGCACTGAGCCCCTTACAGGTGTGTGGGAGTTTAGGCTGGTTCCTGCATGCTGATGCTCTTTAGCTTCAGGAGTGTCATTTATTCTAAAGGTGATCGATATAGAAAATATGCTCTAAGAGTGTTTTATCATGAACAGTTAGTACAGAGGGTCTCATCCCTCCAATTTGTGGTTTTCTGACTGCCTGGCAGGCATTGTATCACCTTCTGTTTTACTATGGAGCTAATCGTTCACCTCCCTGCAGCACAGCTGACAGCAGCTAGAAACAGTAAAGATTGGGCAGTGCCCTCTATGAGCAGAGAAAATACACACTAACAGGGACTTCTCATGTACAAAAGGATGCACGTGGGTATGTACATATAGACAGATACATCTCAGCTTGCATATAATGGATGTGATAGAACAGATGACTGCAGGCCTCTAAGAAGGACAGCACTTACGTTTTCTTTATAGATGGCATTCTGTGCCATGAGATGCAACAGCTGGCATGAATTGCTGGTATAATTGCCTGGTGATTTCAATGAAGATTTAAGTAAGCAAAAGCCTCCATGTCTTAAACTAACATAAGGTAACACGTAAAGTCTGTAATTCTCCTAAGTCATATTCCCTCCCTTACTAATTGGCTCTATGAGCACCCCATTTTGAGTTACAATAATGTTTACAACCTTTTTTTGATAATCTAGTGTACAGACAGGTCAGACTACAAATGCAAGGTGCATTTATTCCCATTTCTTTTGCATAATGAGTGTCTGAAGTACACTCCCACTTACCTCCTAGTGCTTTTCCACAGCAGCTGCTACTGTTAAGGCTGCAACAAGGATGTGATTTAGCCACTAATATTTGAGTGTGACTGTTCTGCCTAACTTTAGGGTATTCCGCATTCATTAATTTACGTGTTTCTTTGGTACAGACATAGAGGAGGTCTATTTCAAGGCTCTTATATTGGTTCTTCCTGACAGCATTCCTTCGGAACCTCATATGCACTAGGAGTCTTTATATGATATGGGGCTGCATAACCTCTGAAAATCCAAACACATGATACTCCATAAACTATACAGATAGCTGGGTTGGCTCAGTCTACTAACTCTATAAAGATGGCTCTGGTGATTGCTTTTTATGAACTGACATCAAAAAGCATTGTTGCACTTTCCAATTGTTTACTCTGCTAATATTTTTTTTAATGACCACCATGAGGATTGAAACTTCCCTGATTGCAATATTCATTGTGTTTGAGATTTTAGTGGCAGAGATCACACATCTTAGTCTCCTTTTTCAAGATTTTTTTTTATTTAAGGGCTAGAGTAAATTCTTTCTGTTAAGGCTCCTGATCAGGAAAGCTTCAGGGGTATGTGCAGCATTAAACATTGCTCAGTTGAGTCTGACTACTACAGGGTGTGTTTCTTTCCTCTATGTCAAGTTTTTTATAATTATCAAAGATATATGTGCCTTGCTTAAAAACAGCAGCCACACAGGACACCATGTGCATTAGTGACAAAATCTGTCCTAGAGTATACAATCTATAGATATGAAAGAGAATACCAAAAATTATCAGCCCAGAGTGTTGTATGTAAAAATCCTGAGCGATTTGTACTCAGTATAGCAAAAAGAGGTTTTCAGGTGGATTGTTAAAAAAACCCCAACCTGCAAGCTTTCACTTGAAGATGCTGCATGAAAATGGAAATATCTCAAGGATGAGAATAACCCATGAAGAAAATTTCATTTTTAAAGACAAACATAGTGGGTAGCTAAGTTTTGAAACCACAGTGCAGTACAAGAGAATTAACATTTGGCACTGATGTGTTGCATTAGTAGCTGGACATGACTCACTAATGCAAATTGTCAGCGTTTTCTGGAAGGCAGCTGCCCTCACCTGCAGGCATAAACCCTGAGCGCCAAGGCCTTGATTGCATTTTCTTAACTCCTGATGTGCTCCTGTTCACATTGCCCTTCTAGGGGTTTCTCTGAGTGCCGGAGCACAGGGCAGAGGGAAGGAGGACACCACTTCCACCTTGCCCGTCACTGGCACTTACAACAGCAATGATGTAATAGTGATACTCTTTTAAAGTATAATTCCCATTAAAAAGGCAGATTAAAAAACCTGTCTGTATCAGGGTCCAGCATTTTAGGGCAAAACATTGAAGAAAAAAAATAATAAAAAAATCCCATTGGAACAGCCTTTCTCATAGAATCATTGTGGTTGGAAAAGACCACAATGGTTGAACCCAGCCATTAACCGAGCAGTGACAAGTCCAGCACTAAACCACGTCCCTCAGCACCCTATCTACACGGTTTTTGTATGCTCCCAGGACAGTGATTCCAGTGCGTCCCTGGGCAGCCTGTCCCAATGCTTCATCCCTCCTCATGTCCAACCCTCCCCCGGCACAGCCCAAGGCCATTTCCTCCCGTCCCCTTGCCCGGGCAGAGGCCATTCCCATTCCCACGCCGCTTCCAGGCCGTGGCACAACGCCACCCCGCTCCCGCAGGCTGCGCGGGCTCAGCCCCTCCGCTCACTCAAGCTCTAACGCCTGAAAATCCCTCCTGACCCGCAATGCTGCTTCCCAGGGCGCGGAGGGGAGCCCTTCCCAGCACAGCACTACTACCAGGAGTTATTATTTACAGCCGAAACGCGCCTCAAGCCAGTCTGCCCGGCCCCGCCTCGCTGCCCTCACTCCTGCCCTTCTCCGTCATGGCGGCGGCGGCTTCCCTGCAGGCAGCACAGCGCCTGCCGCCGCCGGTCGCGGGCTTTGTTCGTATCAGCCTGCGCCGCCCNNNCCGGGCACGGCCGGCACCCCGAGCCTTCCCGGGGCCGCCCCCCAGCCTTCCCCGGGCCGGCGGCCATCAGCCCGCCCCCCCGCCGGGAGCCCGGGCGCTTACCCCTAGTGCTGCTGTCAATTACACGGTACGGCCCTTCGGCGAGGAGGGGTGGAAAAAGTGAAGTTAAAGTAGGGTAGATGAGGCCTTGAGCTCGGGTAGCTGTGTTTTCTGCTAATTGGGCACACGATATCTGTTTTGGAACAACGCGTTTGTGATGAGTCGTGCTTTTGAAATAGCTACGGGAAGCGCTTATTTGCTGGCCTGGAAGTGGTTTTGCACTGTAGGAACTTGTTTTGTTGTGGGTTTTTGTTAGTTTGTTTACTGCTTAAAGGAAGTCGCTTATTAGTTGACACTGACTTTTTTCCCTAACTGTTTGAAAGTCTTTGACCAAAACAAAAGTTCAGTGCTAGCCAAAAGCACAGAGTGACAGACCTTGGATGTAATTGAGAAAAAATGCTCGAATTACAAAAAGTTAAGTTGTTACCAGTGGTATTTTGGGGATGTTTCTGTTTTGCTGTTCATGATTCTTCTGTATTGTGATTTCATTTATGGCTAAAATGTAAAAGATTAAAGCAGACGTCATGTGATTTAGAATAAAAAAGGTTGGTTCATTTGGAAGGGATCTACAACAATCATCTAGTCCAATTGCTTGACCACTTCAGGGCTGACCAAATCTTGGTATGTTATTAAGGTCATTATCTAAATGAGAGGCTTGGGGCATCAACCACCTCTCTAGGAAACCTGTTGCTATGTTTGACTGCACTCTCAGTAAAGAAAGGCTTCCTAATGTCCAAAACCTTCCCTGACACAACTTTGAGCCATCCCTGTCCATCCTATCCTGTTACTGGATACCAGGGAGAAGAAATCAGCACTTCCCTCTCCACTTCCCTTCCTCTGGAAGCTGTAGAGGGCAATGAGGTTACCCTTCAGCCTCCTTTTCTCCAAACTAGACAAGCCCAAAGTGTTCAGCTGCTCCTCACAGGACTTGGCAGTGACTTTGTTGCCCTCCTTTGGAGGCATTCAAGGACTTTTACATGATTTTCCAATTGTGCACACAGTATTCCAGGTGGGGCCACACCAATGATGAATACAGCAGGATAATCACTTCCTTTACCCAGCTGGTGTTGCTGTGTTTGTTAACTCAGTGCTACCTTGTGATAATACTGTATGTCTGTTTCTTGGGTAAGTGTATCCAGCTTCAAAAATACTATTCTAAGTAGTTTTAGAGTCCACAATCCTGTGATTCCTGGCTGTAGTGGAATTGAAAGACTCAACTATATCTGCTGCTTTTCATGACATTAGCTTATTTAATGGGAATTTTTGACTGTAACTTGAAACTCACCCCTCACCTCTTCTGTACTTGCTCCTCTCTGAAAAAGCAGAAGTTTTCCATAGAAATGGCTTTTATTTTTGTAGTGTTCTTTCTATTACCTCTTCAAATTGTATTACAGTTTTCAACTCTTAGTTGTTTTACTGCCTTTTCGGTTGAATGAGTGTCATTGGTAAATGGTTTTCAGGTTTTGACAGTATAAATATGAGGTGTCTCTGAAACAATCTGCTACTCCGCAGTGTTTGCCTCCCTCCTTCGGGGCATATACTCTTGAATGGCTGTACAGACTTTTTATTCTTGGAATACTGTAGAGTGTGAGCCAGAGGCTGAAAGGTGATCGGGCAAGTAATGGGCTGATTATCAGGTCCACTGGAATTATTCCTTGACCTACTTGCATTGGGAAGGGTAGTATGAAAGAGAGGGACATTGATGCATATACTTTTGAGGAACGTGCAGTGGAGTGGAAAAAATAAATAATGATTAGAAAAATCTTGTTTAGCTAAGTGTTTGTGCACTTTAAATAATAGTAACCTAGACATCTGTGCTTCTAACTGTTTTGCTGTTGCTCTTATGCTTATGACTTTTCTTGTATTATTAGATCTTAAAGTTATTTAACACCTCTATGAGTAAGCCCTTGGTGGTATTTAGTGCAGTGTATTTCTGACTACGCTTGACTACACTGGTGGTTAAATCATGTTTTGTACCAAATTGGTTGTTACTGGTGCTGTCACCTGATGTCAGAACAATATATTTTCCAGTACAAAACCAAAACTGAGTTTATGTGTTAAAAACTGTCTCCACGTAAGCAGCAGAAGCACAGCATGGCACTTCAAGTGAAAAAAAAAAACAAAAATTGTTCTTGCTTAGTTGCAAATTTACTAGCTTGCCTGTACTGACTGGATTTTACTATAACTTTCTTAAATCTTTCCAGGTAAAAAGAGTTAACACAGACACTTGTTTATGTCAGTTTCTGCAACTAGTGTTGAAGTAAAAATAAAGGTATTTTTGAAGTAAACCAGTAACATCATGCAGTTACTGTAGAATAGTAATTATCTGTTTATTTTCCTGGCCAAGGAGGTAATGCAAGAGTCGCCTGTTACAAATTTACAGGCATCTTTACAATGTTTGGCCTCAGTATATCAGTTACATTTTTGTCAGCTTCTGAGAGGTGAAGTAGCCCTACATAGTAAATGCAACAGTGGTAGCTAAAGCTGAGAGCCCCCCTTTTTTTTCTTTTGGTGGTGGTGTTGGTGTTTCACAAAAATTGCTACAAGATCCCTGTAGTTTGTGTGCAGAATTGTAGTTTTACTGAAGATATGTCCTTGCAACTCTCTTTAAAAGTATGCATTTTTGGGTGCTAGTTCTTTTAATTATGCACTACACTGTACCTGGGAATGAGATATTGGCTCCAACTTTAGGGGAGAGATAAGGTGTGTTTGTATTACGTGCCAGTGGAAGATATATTCTGTCTTGGAACAGAAGTTCTGTATTTTTTATTTAATTGTCAAACGCTTATGGGGAGGAAGGCTAGAGGGCAGAGTTACCTTTTGGTATTCTTACAGTTACATTCATGAATTCTGGAATGAATTTTTCATGGTTCCTGTTAAAATATAGAATTTGATGAAACATATGTTAGTGAATCCAATTTTGTTACTAGAAATGAAGTCCAAAAAGACTGCAGAATACATTCCCTTACATAGACTGTGAGTTACAAAGCACTTCTTACTGGCTTGCAACAGAATTTTTTGTTAGCCTTTTTTTTTTTTGAAGTCTCCTGGGTGGCATTTCAAAAGAGAATATGGCAACCCAAGACCTCTTCAGTGTTCCTAGATCTTTGCAGAACTTGGGAATTTGTTGCATAGAAATGACAGTATATTGTCAAAAGTAAACAATATGTCATGTCCTACAGCAGGTTTAGCCTGTAGTTCCACAGATCTTGGATCTGATGATTGATCTGTGGGAAAGCAACATGTGCAAACTGGGTAACTAAATAATTTTTTAGTACAACGAAATATGTGTGTGAGTTCCTTGTCAAGTAGTACAGGGTTTTTTTATTGGATTGTGTGATGCCATAAAAATTAGTAACTGTGGCAAAAATATATAGTCTTAGAAAACTCCCCATATTTTGAAGAATGTAAACAACATTGTGACTATGAAAAGTTATTCCCAAAGACGAAAAGGAAATGGAATTGTACTGTTTGTTTGGGAACAAAGGAATGCTGTTTAGTAATCCATGAGAAAACCCTTATATCAATGTCATTAATGTAATAATTCTATACTTTGTAAGTGCAAAATACATAGTTGATATACGACAAACTTTTAAAATGAATTTTTGGTGTTTCAGCAAATAATGTGCTGCGAACTGGGCAACATTAGATTTAAGATTAGTCTGTTCAAATGTGTTCTCTTGTAGAACTGATCATCTGGTATGATCCAAGCTCTAAAGCAAAAGCAGGTGTATGCCTGAAAGCACAGGGAAATGCTCACAAGGGTGAATCTAAGGTTGAACCTCTTCCTAAGAGTACAGTAGGCACTCGGCAAAGGAGTCAGTTCCAGGATCCTGCAAGATGACCTGCGTTTTCCTCATGTTCCACTGAAATGTCTTTGGAAACCTCAGATGAAATTGGTCCTTGCAAGTGGAGCAAGTCCAGGCAGGATACAAGATTTTCTTTAGACACAGGCATAACACAGTGTTTCACAGGAGAGATGCATCTGTTTTGAGATTCTTGATACTTTTTTTTGCAGTGCACATAGTTTTGTGATGTTTGGTTGGTACCATGAAATCTTAAGTGCCAGCATGAATCAGAGTGCCACATCATTCATTTTTTTGTCTCTTCAGGTCTTCCCTTACTGGCTGCTCTGTTCAGTTTGTATTCCTGCTGAATCACAAATAATGGGTAGTTAGAACCTGAATTCTTTGTCATTTTCACCCTGGAGAAGCAGGAAAGGTCCAGCATTTTACATTTTGTTAAGGCAAACAACCCCAGGAAACTAATATAGATCTTAGGGGTTTTTTTCCCCCTTCTTTTTAAAGAAGGTTCTAGGTGTTTGAAAAAACAGCTGTTACTGGATGGAATTGTCACAACTTTTACAAGAAACAAATTGAGGACTATAATTAATTGTTGAAATGATGCAAAGAAGGATAGCTAAGATAAGGAGATGGAAAGATGTAGGGGACCAACATGTTTGAAATGCCTCAGTTCGCAGAAGAGAAAACTGAAGGGGATGAATGTAGTGAAATTTATGTAATTTGCAGGCAGTACATAAAGTGAAAGTAAAACTCTTACCAAATCCTCTGTGATTATTGCTCACTGAATGCTGCAAATCTAGAATTGGAAAGCACTTAACCAAGGTTAGTAGCAGACTGGTTTAAAAGTGGGTAAAATTCTTGGCCAAGGACCTCAACTAAAGCTTGTTTGCCAAGGGTAAATGGTTATCCTGTGGATTAGTACAGTTGGTTAAAAGATGAGAAACTAGAGAGATGAATGATTGTTTCACGTTAGAACAATGTTAGCAAGTAGATTTCTGCTGGGACTTATGGTTCATTATATAAAAAAGCATTTTGAAGGAATGACAGTGTTGTGACACCATGGCAATTTGTTGACCTCTGGGGATTGGAAAAATCTGAACTCATTGGGTAGTTTGCACAAACTCTTACGAAGGCAAGGACTCCTACTGGACAGGTATGTCCAGTGCTTTGACAAATGCAGTTGAGTTCTGATGAATGCCAAATGATGCTCATGCAGGGGAAAATAATGCAAACCTTTCTACACAGTGATGAGCTCTAAATTTGCTTATGCTACCTACTCTGAGAGGGGCAGTGGTCAGACAGCTGTTGAGAATTGTTCAGAAAGGATTAAATAATTGTTAGGTGATTATGTGTATCAGTGGTGTGTCCAAATCATTAACTGTGTGCATTAATGTAATCACCCCAGCACAGCAAAGGTTTCATAGTGAAAAAGGGGATAGGAGGTGTGGAAGATCTTCTGTGCTGGGAAGATGAAGGCCTTTAGTCTGAAAAAGAGAACAATAGGGAGAGAGGTGATAGAGATCTATCAAATCTGTAGATCATACAGAAATGATGAAGAGAAAGCACCAGTAGCTGTGTTTCTTGGGACAAGAATTAGGCCACATAGTGAATTAAACTTGCTACCAATGGACAATTAAAGTAGCTTGTCAAGCAATGTGTAATTAAATTGTGGAACTTAATTGCCACATGATATTGTGGAGCGGAAAAGAATTTAAGTTGGTTAAAATTGTAATTAGGCAAAGTCAGATAGGGATAGATGCACTGAATACTGAACTCTACAGTGGACTTGGACTACCAGCTGTAAAATGGCTGAAAGCTAGGAATTATTCCAGACACTTACTTCTAGATATTTGCTGTGTTTTGCATTCTTTATCTGAATAATCTGCTTCTGTTCACCCTTGAAAAAAGGGAACTGTGTTGCATAGACCTAGACTGCATAAGTAAAAGCTCTTATTTCTAGGTGGTTAGGTAAGTGTCTTCACTCTGTAGTTCTGCTGAAGAAAAGATTCTCTCCTCATGATTGGAGATGAGGGAAGAGGGAGTGAGAATTTGGAGAGAAGTGAACTGGACTGTGGAAAAAAGGACAGTGAGAAAAGACAAAGCAAGTGTGACAGTCCCCATCTCAGTGCTCTCCATCTCAGCTGTGCCTTACTGCAACTCACCCTCCTCGTTTTCATTAGTGCTGCAGCTTGTTATGTGAGATCTCAAATCGATTTATGCATCATCACTGGGGACACAGACTTCACCTGCTGGTTTCTCTGCTAGGAAGCTGAAGCAGTAGTGTAAGATGTCCTTGATTTATAGAATTGTTGCAACTTAGAGTGAAGTTGTTGCTACTGTGAAACCTGTATTCAACAAAAGAAAAAGAGGAAAGAAAAAAGCTTATTCAACTTGCACCACATCTAAAGTTGAAAGTACTTTAAATTGTTACAAACCTTTTTTAACACCCACATTTTCAGTGGCCTTTTCTTGGTGTAGTGTGTCTGACTCTTTCCAATCAATGATTTCTGTGGGAGCTTGTAGGTTTTCTGTAGCTAACCTCCTTTTTGGAGTCCTTTGAATTTTGAATGTAATTAAGTCTTATTTCAACAGTTTTTTACTTAGCCATGTAATTCTTAGGCTTTGACATCTTTCTGGGATACAAATACTTTATTAGGACAAGTGTCACTTAATGGGTTTGACTGGGTGACATAGTATTTTTCTTCTTTCTGCTTCTTTTCATGCATGTGCTCTTTGACAAAGTTGTATTGAACAGTTCACATTATCTCCAATGTCTGCTGAGTTTCGTAAAATTTTCTATCATTTTGTCTGTTGTTAAAATAATTCATATCAACACTTAAAAAAGGTGATTGAGTGGAGCTTATTACACAGTTTTGATTGACTGTTTTGGACTAATTTAACTCTGCCCTAACAGAATTTTTTTTTTCCTCATTGTATGTGATTTTGGTAGGGATTTGAGGGAAGGGCTTGGGCAGGATAGAATAGCAGCATGCTTGGTTATTATTTGCCTTTTTCAGCAAACTCAAATGAACTTCCCAATAGAAGGGTGAATTAATAAAAGCAACACTGTGTTTATGAAGTCCTTGAGCAGCAAGGTGGTGGAAGGGTAGCTGGTGATTTTGGAATAGGCTACTGTTGTCATTCATACTGATAACGGAGTGATATTCAGTAGGTTTCTCTATGTACATATTTCATGTGTTACTGCTGGATAAAATACAGCTTTATGTAAATAATACATGTAGGAGTATGTAGAAGTATGAAGCTGTCCTGAAGTTTTTCTTAGCTAGAGTTACACTTAGAAATGCTGGATATTAAATATCCTATATACTGGTTATTTTTTAATAGATTCCCTATTTTGTGACTGTAATAACAATATAATTAAAATAAATTTGACTGATCCTCCAAGATGTGCATATTGTTCCTGTTTTCAGGCGTAGTGCCTTTTCTACTTCTTCAGAGCAAAAGGAGCATATTTAATTCCAGTAATTCTAGCAGAGCTGACAGGAAAAAGGAAAGGCACTCTGGGAGATGAATGGTATGTGAATGCTTCTAACAATTTTTTATGTACTTAATGTAATGCGTAGTTGTGAAGTGTCAGAATTTAGGAAGAGTGGACTGCTCTAGGACTGATGCACAACCTTTGAGCTTCTTTGCACATTTAAAGAAGAAAGTTCCTGTTTTAAATAATCTCTGTAGCACTCGTAAGTAATTAAAGCATGATGGACATTCTTGTATTGGCATCATTTTAAGCCCTTCACTTTGGGAAATGTAGCATAGGTTTTGAAAATGGAAGTGATGGCATTAACTAACAGCAAGGAAATACTTATTGTGAGTTGGAGAAGAGACAGCTGAACTCATTCCTTTGTCAAGGAGTGCTGTCTGGGGACTGTGGTCAAGCCTGGCTTTTTCTTTTGTGTTTGTTTCATGGTGCTCCAAGAATGTCTAGGAGTTTCTAATGCTGTGTCATATCTGAAAAAGAGCTGTTGAATAAAGTCAGAGGAGAAAAAGCTATGTATATTCAGACAGCTTCCAGATTCTCTCAGTGGTGTGGCAGCTGTGTCTTTGGCATGGCCCCAGACTTAGAATATTTGTGTTCAATTTAACAGTTTAGGGTTGCTGCCAGCATTTTCTTGGGAAAATGTGGGTGAGAAACAGTGTTCGCAGCTTGTATCTAAGAAAACCAAAAAAAAAAAGAATTTTATTAGATGAACAAAGAAAATCCTTGTTGTGACTTTTGTATGTCGAGTTGCTGTGGAATGTTGGCCTCTTATGAATCATGGAGTAGCAAACCTCAAGGAGCAAAGCATGCAAGAACTTGTCAGGCGGTTTCTGACAGCAGGGGCTGTTTCTAGCATCTGCTGTATTACAGCTGAGCTGCTTGCTGGAAGCTTATCTTATCAAAGTTTGGAGTTAGTGAGGTTATCTTGGGCACATCACTGTCTGTTACCTGGAAAAGTTTGACATTTTTGCATTAAAGCTATTACTGTTAGATAACGTTTGTGTATGTTATCACTAAATCTCTTCCATTAAGTAGTTGTTAGAGACTTATGTTGTTTTTTCAGTCTGCTGAAGTTTCAGTCTGTTATATTCTTCTACTGTTGTAAAATGCAGTATATTGTGATTTCAGTGTTTTAAATATTTAATACAGTGTTTTCTGTGAATCAGAAAACAGCATGAAAGCATGGACTAAAAGTGTATGCTATCCTTTACCCCTACCAAGGGCATAATAATACTATTCTTCTATTTAGTGGGGATATGAAATCACTTAGTTCGGATACTGAATGGGTAAAATACCTCCTTCAACAAACAGGTAGATCATCTCTTTCCATGATACTGCATGTTAGAATGATAGAAACAGAAATTACCATTTATTATAGAAGCACATTGATGCTTATTTCTTCTGGTTGATGTTGCCATAATTACTGTTAGGGTCATTGTACACTTGGAGTGTGGAAGATTTTAGAAGGCATTGGGGCAGTTAAGTGTACTTGGAGCTTCCAAGTAGTTTCTTTTTACTTCTGTAACTGTGATCCTGTGTCCAAGACAATTGTAAATGCAAAGCAGAGGTTAATTCTTTTTGAATTGCAATAGTAGTGAAGCATTACATTTTTCAACTTCTTAGAACACTTTCTAGTTTATAGTTGAAAGTACTGGCAAGGGTGAAGTTTTCCATTTAACTTATTTGGAGGAGAGTGTGGGGGGGAAAACGTCAGTGAAGAAGATGAAGAGAAGGTGGGTGATTTTCAAGGGTCTGGTTCTGACTGTGCAGAGTAGTGATTTCTGAATGAGGCATACTTCCTTTGAAGTAATGAGCTGCTAAGGAACGTTGAGGATCCTTCTCTAAAAATGTGATTCATCAAACTGCTTTTCATTGAAAACAATGCATAATGAGCACGGTCATGATTCTTGGTTTTAAAAACTTACTCAAAGCTGTGGTTTTAAATTAAGATGTGAGGTATAATACACAGATAGACATCAGTGTAGTAGACAAATAGGTATTGACAGATTTGAGAGTTGCAGTTCAACTAGAATAAGAGAGAGCTTGGAGTTCTGCCTTTTGGAAAGTACTTGCTAAACACCACTGCAACTTTTCGGTTGAGTGCTATCCACAATTTTTGATACAAAAGAATATCAGATTTGTGTGTTTGTAACTGAAAATCAGAGGAAGCAAAGGAAGTGGATGCATCATTGCTTATATTTAATATTTTAAGCTAAGCACATTTGAATTTGCATAATAGTTAAATCATTCTTGAATATGTAGCATATAATGCTATCAATCGATTTTTCTGTCATTCAATAATAATTTAAGTGACAGTTTGGGGTTAATTTTTTTCTAATGGTGGATGAAATCTGTCACACTGAAATTGGTCTGAAACAGTTCCTGCATACATTTCAGAATTTTATTTCAAAGAATTGTCTAAAATGGAGAGAATCACTGTGGAATAAGTAAATGAGGAAACAAACTTGAAGCTGTTGTTAGGCTTTAGGTGTTGAGTTTTGTTAATTCACTAAGTTTTCAGTTTTGATTATAAGTATTGCAGAAATTCATAATTGATGCTCATTGTGATCTTGGATGCCTTGACAAAAAAATTCTCTATTCTGTGGTTTTGAGATGGAAAAGATTTTCTTGAAGAATGCTGCTTATGATTTACTGGTGTGTAAGTTTCTCTAGATTTTGGAATGGGGGATAGAAGGGTAGAGAATATCTTTATGACGACTTCAGTACTCTTTCTTCTGTTTTCTTAATTTGTGTTTTAGTTCCTAACTGAACCATGCCATTATATGATAATAACATGAGGAAATAGAAAAAGCTTAATTTAGTCTAGAAGAATAATTGCTGTTACGTTTTAGCTGTGATCATAGTTTCTTCCTGCTACTGCACGAGAGGTGAACTTAGTGCTTTATAACTGAATAATTCCACTCCTAAATGTTTTCTAGTATTTTTTCTCTGTTCCACTGTTGTTTGATGCTTAAATTAATAGCATAATTTTTACCTTCTAGTAATGCTAATAATGGACTTCCTCCCCCAACTTACTGTCTGAACAGAAAAAATAATTTTTCTTCAGATCAAACGTTTCTGTGACTGACTGGGGAAGGAAAGGAAGTGAAAGCTTGAGTGAGAGGATCATTCAAAAAAGGCAGGGAGAATTAAGACTGTAGTTTGTTCTCCTGTTGCATATCATCAGCCTGGGAGGTTGGATGAGTCTCTTGAGTGTTAGAGCCCTTAATCTAAATCCTTTCTCTTCCTGAGCCTGCCAAAATACTAAATTAAAACTTAATTAAACCAAAGAACATGAGAATAAATCCTAATACTGAACTGCTTCAACACCTGATTTTTACCTGTTATTTCAAAGAACATTTAAGTACGAAAAGGAATATCATTTGGTGTTATACCATGGGTTTTTTTTTTTTTTGTGCTTCGTTTGTAGTAGTGAAGGGTAATGCAGATATATTCTTGTGCAAATTGGTGTTTTAATTTTTACTAAGTATGGAAAAATGTTTGCTCTATTAAAACTCTCTGGGTATAACTACTAGCATTTAAATGAAAGAGTACTACCAGTTAGGAAAAGTATGCTCCTTTTTACATGTTTAGACTGCACTTATGGATATTTAACTTGGTTTTGCAGCAGTTTGGATTGTCACCCTCACATTTTTTTACAGTTTTGTAACACTTAGGTTCAGGATGAGAATACTGTTAAAACCAGCTGATGTTTTTAGTTGTTGCCAGGCAGTGTTCATACTTTTCAGCTTCTCACCCAACCCCACCAGCAAGGGGGCTCAGCGTCACAAGGAGTTGGGATGGGATACAGCTGGGACAGCTGACCCCAATTGCCCCAAGAAATATTCCATATCATATGGTATCATGCTGACTGTATACACTAGGGGGAAAGCTGACCAGGGACCGCTGCTTGGGAAGCCCCAGTCTGTTAGAGGTGAGCAGTTGCACTGTGCATCCTTTGTTACATATATTCTAATTCATTATAATTATTTTCCCTTCCTTTTGTGTCCTATTAAACTGTCTTTATCTCAACCCACAAATTTTATTTTTTTTCTTCCTGATTCTCTCCCCCATCCCACTGGGGATGGGTGGAGTGAGTGAGTGGCTGTGTGGTGTTTAGCTACCTCCTGGGTTAAACCACGACAGTCTGTTTTGGCACTCAGCATGGGGCATAAAGGTTTGAGATAGTGACAGGTCTGATTGGAGCATGTTAAAACAGATTTGTCATACTTGTAGAGTCATAGGGTGTTGTGGGTTGGAGGGACCTTAGTCCTTATCTATTTCAATCTCCCTGCCATGGACAGCAACAGATTTCACTAGACTGGGTTCCTCAAATCTGCATCCAACCTGGCCTTGACAATTTTGGGGATGAAGCGTCCACAGCTTCTCTGGGCAATCTGTTCTGATGCATCTCCACCCTCACAGTAAAAGATTTTTGTAATACTTCATCTAAATCTACCCTCTTTCAGTTTATAATGTTGATTTGTTTTCAGAGTTGTTGCAGTTGTGTAACCACACTTGCTTTATATGTACGAGTGTATATAGGTATATACTGTATAAGTAACAATATTTGCTGTAAATGTTCCATGTTGTGTTATCAACCTCTGCGTTAAGCTTACAATTTTGTTGTACTTTGTAGCAGTGGCTTATGTTAAAATTGTGGTTTGAGATAGATCGGGTGTGTATGCTCAGCACTGCCACCATCTCTGAGCTTCGAGAGCCATCTACGGGAAGCAGGAATAATTGCACCGTCTACCTTTTCTCCTCACACAGCGTTTGCTGTGGGGAAGCTACTTGCCTCTATCTTCCCCTTCTCCTCCAGGCTAATTACAGTATCTCTTGAGAACTTTTAATATCCTCTGCATGTTCCAACCAGCATGCTCCTGTTGCTGTGTTTCCTCAGTGTATTTCAGGTCTTGTTCAGGGTTAAACAACTATTTAAGAATACCACCCAGAGATTTGCCCCAAGGCTGGGTAGTTATGAGAGGTGGGGTGTGGGGGATGGTACAGGCAAGCGCCTGGGACAGTGATTACCTCCAAATTCTGCAACTTCACCCCTGAAAAAATGCAGAATTCTGAAAAACTGGTAAAATATTTGGAAAAAGTATGTTGTCACCATGGTAATTCCAGAGACACAAATCACTGCAGTGCGCCCTGGCCTATGCTTACCAAGTCCTGTTCAACAATACTCAGTACCTTCAAGGGGAAGAGAAGGTTTCTGGATCTGATGATAAAGTGAAAGGCACTATGGCTACTCCAACCCCTACAACAGGCACTGCAGCTGAACCAAAGAACCAGCCTGTGCTGGTTTCAGGCATCCCTATACACAAGGTGAAATATTAGAAGTGGAAATCAGCTTTTTTAGTACCAGATGAAGGTGCTTCTTCTAAGAGGGAGCAAGAGAAAGATAGTAGACAAGGCAGACTACTCCAAAGCAGGTCCATTACCAGAGCAGGAGGAGGAAGAATGGAGGCAGCTGCTGTTTCGAGAGGAGTAAGAGGGCGAATTCATAAATGAGGCAGTAACCTCCCAAGCCCTGAGTGAGCTGTGAGATACATGAAAAGATTTTAGCTGTCACCCAGGTGAGCACATTGTCACCTGGCTGCTCTGATACTGGGATAGTGGGGCCACTAGCTTGAAATTAGAAGGTAGGGAAGCCAAGCAGCTGTGATTCTTTTCTAGGGAAGGGAGCATTGACAAAGCAGTTGGAAAAGAGGCATGAGTCCTCAGCCTCTGGAGGCGGTTCCTGTCAGGGGTGAAGGAAAGATATCCTTTCAAGGAAGCTACTAGATGTTAACCTGGCAAGTGGACTACCAGGGAGAGGTATCCAGTACCTGAGGGAACAAGATGATTTATGATGATCTGGACAACAAGCAATTATCAAAAGATCTAGGTGAAGTCTAGTGTGTATGACTGATGTGCCAGAAGTTAGTATGGAGTGCACCATTGTTGTATGCCAGGTCATTGGCAGCAAGGACCTGGGAAGATGGAAAGGGGCAAAAGGTGAATTAATTAGCTGGTCAATTTTGGCATACAGAGAAAGTCTGTCTTCCTCCATTGCCTCAGCTACAGAGAACCTAGTACTGCAATGCAAAGAGGTAAATCCTACTTCCCATATCTGTTTTTAGGAGTAAGTACTCTTCTGATCAAGAGAGAGGATATAGTGGGTACACATTACAGCCCACCATGTGGTTTTTACCTGCATGACCATATAGAAGGCATGAGGAAGTGGGATGGAAAAATCTGCCATGATCCTAGAGGCATGGGTATGTGATTTGGAAGAAAAACTATCATAAAAGGGGGGTTTTCCAGGAAAATTGCTGCTCCAGTCTTCAGTGGGCAGTTCCCCAGACAGAGAAGAATGGCTTGTCTTGCTCCTGATCTTGATGAAGGAACTTCTAATATGTATTTATGGGAATTGAGTAGTGAATACCATGACCAGGACTAGAGTGGCTCTGCCTNTCAAGAGAGAGGATATAGTGGGTACACATTACAGCCCACCATGTGGTTTTTACCTGCATGACCATATAGAAGGCATGAGGAAGTGGGATGGAAAAATCTGCCATGATCCTAGAGGCATGGGTATGTGATTTGGAAGAAAAACTATCATAAAAGGGGGGTTTTCCAGGAAAATTGCTGCTCCAGTCTTCAGTGGGCAGTTCCCCAGACAGAGAAGAATGGCTTGTCTTGCTCCTGATCTTGATGAAGGAACTTCTAATATGTATTTATGGGAATTGAGTAGTGAATACCATGACCAGGACTAGAGTGGCTCTGCCTCCAGCCAGGTGGAAGAAAGGGACAACTGGACTGGAGGGGTCCAGTGGCCTGGTACATCAGACCTTCAGGAGTATAAGGCTCTAGTACGTACCAGTGCACAGTGTACCTTAATGCCATCAGGCTATAAAGAGACAGAAACCATCTGTATTTCTGGAGCCACAGGGTGACTCCCTGCTGACTGTAGCAGAGGCTGAAGTGAGCCTGACTAGGACTGAGTGGTGAAAGTACCCCATTGTGACTGGTCCCAAGGCTCCAAGCCTTGTAGACTGTGTCAGAAGAGGGGATTTCAATGACCCAAAGAGGTACTGGTGGGCTTTCAGTACAGCATCTTTGGAGATGGAGGATATTACACAGCTGTCTACCTTGTCTGTTTTTTTACTTCTACTTTTTTAAATTTTGCATTTTTCTTCCCAATTCTCTTCCCCATCCTGCTGTGCGGGACGGAGTGAGCGAGCAGCTGTGTGATGTTTAGCTACCTGCTGGATTAAATGAAGACACTGATGAACTGCAACTGGGATATAATCATCAGAAGCTGTTTAACAGATGCAGTAGCAATATTTTAGTTTTGGGAATATGTGAATCTCTGTAGCTGTAGAGCTTTTCAAATTAATTGTAAGCATGTCTTTGTGTGTGTTCTTTTACATTGCAAGAGTGCTTACCTTCATGCTGCTTGTTTTGAATGATATTTTGTAAATATGCTATAAATCTAGTATTAAACGTCTGTGGAAATGGCTATTTTAGCACAAAGTAGAATAAAAAGAAATGGGACACCTTTGCAGGGTTGAAAATAACTTCTCTGTATGCAGAAAAAATTGCTGTGCTGAGTTAAAATTGTACAGTAATAGTAATAGGGATGTGTATTTTAAGCTTTGATGACCACAGCTTTAAAAGAATTTTTCTGCTTGGCATTTCAGTTTTAACCTGTTCTTTGTTTCAGTAGCAAGTATTCATCTTTTACCCTTGTCTTCTGAGCAGATTGTAACTTCTTTCTTTGTTTGTGTCAGTTTTGATATGTAGAAGGGAGGAATGTGCCTTGGGTGCCTTGAAAAAATAGGTTTTTTTACTTAAAGTACTTGAATCAATTGTGTAAGAGCACTACCTACTACAGCAGCTATTCTTGGTGACTTTGTGTTGGTGATAAAGTTCTGTTTTAAATGTTTCAAATAAATCTGATATTTTCTTAGCATCTTGCTTTTTAGTCAGCAAACACTGGGCATAAGCACTTAAGCTTTTATTATTTCTGAAATTAATATGAAGTCTCTTGAAGCAGAAGTAAGTCTAGGTCTTTGACACTGATACAGAAGACATGCTTTAATAACAAAATGCCAATTAATAACATTTCCAGGTTTCATTTTGTAGTGTAATGGTTCACTGCTGCTTCTGTGTGGTAATAAGATTTTACAGCTTGAATTGAGAAATTATTAATAGTCTCCGTCATGAGTACAGTTGATAAGCTAAATAAGGTGATTAAAAATGATCAAATTTATACTTGGTCTACTAAAGATAGAGCCCTTTGTTATTTATATGTGGGAATATTATATTACGTATTCCAATCTAAATAAACCAACTTTTAAGTATCCTTACTGGGGGAAAAAAAAGCACAGAATGTTCCTTTGAGAAAGCATTTTTGGGAATTAATTCTTACAAAGATGCTGGGTTTTGCTTTGTTTTGAGATGCTCAATATGTAATGAAAAAAAAGTTTACTTGGCCAAATTCTGAAGAGGCCATCCTAGTCCCAGCCCTTGCTCAGAGCAGGGCTAACTCAGGCTAGGTCACCTTGCTGAAGGCCTTGTCTAGTTGAGCTTTGAATATCTCCAGAGTGGCTGGCTCTAGTGCTTAGCCGCTCCGGGGAAAATTTTTCTCTCCCTTACATCCAGTTGAGATTTCCTGTGTTTCAGCCTGCATTTCTTGCACTTTATCACTTCACTCCACAGTGCTCAGAATCAGCTTCATCTTGTTAAACCACCTTCAGATAGTGGGATGGGGTTGGGGAACTGCTTCCTCCTTTGGTCTGGTCCTCTTTGGGATGAACAAAATTGACAGGCCAAATGGTGCTCTCACTTTCTCTTCCTACAAACGTGGGCATCAGCCCCTAAAACGTTTTAGTGGCCTGTCTTCAGTTTGTGGGTCTTCTTTCATAATGGGCACCCCTGAAACTGGATATGATACCTTAGACGTGGCTTTTGTACTTCAAGGAGAGGGATAATAACATCTCTTGATTTTCTGGCTACAGTCTTGCTAATGCAGCCCAGTATGTCCTGTCTTTACCACTGTATGGGCACACTGGTTTGTGTTCACTTTATTTTACATCATGAACCCACAGAGCTGCTTTCTGTTCAGCCACTTTCCAGCTGCAGTGGTGCTTATCGTTGAGCTCCATGATGTTCCTTTTGGCCAAGGAACTGCTATGATGTATCTTGCTTAGTTCAGTTTTGTTGGAGTTTTCAAAGCC
>WBMV01001080.1:448563-467460 GCA_013396655.1 Campylorhamphus procurvoides | reverse complement strand
GCTCGGCGGGAAAAATGGCCGGGCTGGGCTGGGCTGGGCTGAGGTGTCCTCAGAGCCCTCAGAGCTCCTGCACCCTCACAGCCCTCACACACGGGCGGGAACACCCACAGGTCCCCTCACACTCCTCAAATCGCCGGTAGGAACAGCCCGCGGGACCCGGGCTGGATTCCCCTCACATGCCCAGGGAACAGCCCGGGCTCCCCTCACAGCCCTCACGGCCGCGGCGGGAACAGCCACAGTCCCCTCACACCTGGGCGGGAACAGCCCAGGGAACCCAGGCTGGATTTCCCTCACATCCCCAGGAACAGCCAGGGCTGGATATCCCTCAAATCCCAGCAATAAAATGTTCCTCACAACCCCTGCCGGGCTCCCCTCACACCTCACCCTGCTGCCTCCCCACTCGCTATTTAAACAAACAAAAAAGCACATTGAAAAATACATGGTTTTAAATTAGAGTCGTTCATTTAACGGTATTACTAGAGACAGCTCTGTGTGACTGTGTTACCCTGAGCACAGTTCTACTCTCCCCACATGGGTGATTCACTGGTAAGGTCCAAGCTCTGTTAAAAATATATATTTATTTGGGAGGGGTTAATATAAAGCCAGGAAAAAGATGGATTTTTATAACTGGGTGCAGCTCTGTAAAGGATGAGCAGCTCCCATGTGAACATGTGAAAATAAAAGGCTGGAATAAAGTCATGAATCACAGAAAGGTTTGGGTTGAAAGGGACCTTAAGGATAATCTCATTCCACCCCCTGCAATGGGTAGGGACACCTTCCACTAGACAAGGATGGAGAATTCCTTCCCAATATCTAAGTCCTGGCAGAAAATCAGGTTCATCCCTTAAAGGTTCTGCAAAGGCCAGGCAACACCTGATCCAGGTGATACCTTTTGTTTTTAACTTTCCCAAAATACCTGTAACTCCTGAAATCACCCGCTTTGAAGACCAAGCCAAAGGGATATTCCCACATGTGACCCCAGAGGTAAAACTTACCTGAGGAGAAGCAGAACACACAGAGTGCAGCACTGCAAGAGTGCACAGAATAGCTTTCAGAAGGCAAATCCACTTTCAGACCAAACCACCTAGGTTTATTCAATTTAAAAAAATCAGAACTCACAGAAAAATAAATATGCAAGAACGCTGCAAGAAGTGATAAGCACAGGCATGGGGTTGCCTTCAATTTGTGTCAGGAAAGCAGACAGACCAGGATTTCTGTCCCTTAAAGTAAGATTTCAGAACAGGGAGAAATCTCCTTTTCCTGCAGTTGTAATATACCTGCTTCAATTATGATTCTGTCCCATTAAATCCAACAGGCTCTTCAAAGTGCCACTCTCCCTGGCACTGCGAGAAGAAAAACAGTATTCAAGTCTCATTATTTGGAAAGAAAGAGCAAATATTTGGTGCAGGAGCTCAGTTCAGCGCAACAGACTGCTATGAGGGAGCGTGAGTGATTTACTGCTTTCATTATTCAAGTTAAATAAATCTCCTCCTTTCCAAGCTATTGAATGTAGAGTTATGCTGGCAGAGTGGATTACATTTGATCTATGTACCATGACAAGTACTGAAAATTGTGGGCTTCATTGCTGTATTCACCCACTCCTTCCTGAACAGGAGAAAGAAGTGTCAATACACGGAGCAGCCTTTGCTCTGCTCCTCAGCATAAGCAAGCACAATTCCTGAGCTGGAATGAGTGTGGAGTCTGACTCCATGGCAACTGACAGAAACTCCTTTTAACTCTTTCAACTAATCATCAGGGTGTGGCTCGAGACAAAAAATTTCCTATTCATGAACGTTTTATTTGCATACATCAGAGTTCATGACAGGCTCGAATTAGTGCCAACAGAGGCTCGTTTCTTATTTTTAAGCGTGGGGATGAAATTTTAATCAGTGTGGAAGAAACAGCCTATCTGATTCACTCTGGTTTCTGTGTCGTTTGAAAATGAAAGTATTTAAATCTACTGTAATTGCTTCAGAGGAGCGAGAAGATGAGTTTCCTGCATTGCTCAGCAGATGGGCAGCTCTGATACCAACCCACAGGCTTTGCTCTGGGTTTCTCTCACACAGTTTGGGAGGCTGATAAGTGCTGCAAGAACTTGGACATTGTTTAAGGGGTTCTGCTCCTCACTGGGGTTCCTGTTATCACTTCATCACAGCCTGCCACCCTACACACCCCACACCCCAACACAGCCAAACCACCACAGAAAAATCTGAAAAATGAAACCCCACGGTTTCCAACCACTGCTCAAAGCACAAGGAGCTGTTTTGTTTATTTCACAGCCTGCTTAGTCTGTGTTGTTCAGTAGACCCACGGAAAACTCCCCATGCAAACAAACCCTTTAAGTTTACATTTAAACCCTGTAAGTTAATAATTTCAACTCTAGGGAGAGCAAACCTTGTTCTATACCCTCACTATCACCAAAGGTGTCACCACAACTGCCACCTAAATCAGAAACCAAAGACTAAGTTTCCAGCACGTGTTGCCAGGAAATTTAGAAACAAAAGCCACAATCAATGAAGGAAAGTTTTATTTGACTTGTAATGCCCACATCCTAAGATTAAAGACATTAAAAAAAAATTAGCTGCAAAGAAGAAGGTGGAAGCAAAACAAGAACAGATTTTTACACCTTTAGGAAATCAAGAAAAAAAAACAGGCACAGGTTTACATTCATTAGTTTCAGATATGGCAGAGGAATGTTCTACTGAAGAGGGGTAAATAAAATCCTGCTTTCCCACATCCCTGTATGAGACAGCACAAGTCATGCTCTTCAAAGCCACACTGATCCTGCAGATACAAGGCAGATTTTTCCTCATATTTTTTTTTATTAATGTGCTTTAAAGATCATAAAGACCCTCCTAAAGCCATTTGGCATAGTCTCTACATAATTCTAAAGTACTGAGTATGTACTTTAACCACTGGTGAAGCTTGTTACAACCTCCACATAAAAAATGAAAATCATGCATATTTTAAACTCTGTTTAAGCATCAGAAACTACTGAGGGATTTTATTTCATAGCTGCTAAGCCACTTTAAATCCCCATCAGTGTTAAAATCTTGCAGGTCTCAGCCCAGACTGATTTAACCCCTTGAGAATAAGGGTTCATAATAAAAAAAGGCAAATTTCTTATCTCTAGGGATCCTACCCGAATATGTATCTGTGCTACTAATGCTGAAAAATTTCCTTTGCTAAACACAATATGCTGAGGAAAGGATTTCCTAGGAGTCCCAGGAAGCCAGAGGGCAGGCAGGTGTTCTGTCATCACCTTTTACTCTTCCCAGCAAAGCAGGTGAGTCTGAGACAGTCACATTTGGGCCAAGCCCTGCTCTGGATCAGTGGAGGCAGCCCAAGCCCCTGCTCAGGGTGACATCTAAAGGATCCCCACTCCTGAGGTCAGGGAGAGCTTCTTCCACAGCAACAGCTCCTCTGAACCCACTGATCCTTGCAATTCCCTCCAGAGGCTGCAAACACATTTCTGCCTTTCCTCTCGAGCTGTGGCTGGGGCTGGGGAGGGACAAAGAGCAGCAATGAAATGAAACATTCATCCCAGTAAAGATAAAACCAGTTTCTCTCTGCAGACAACCTTGGCTGGTGCAGGACCAGGTCAGTGCTGTGGGCAGAGAGGGAGAACTCACAGTGGATGTTTCCAAGGGAGATTCCTCCTTACCTTCACTGGGAGGGCTGTGTGCCCTATTTGCAGTAAGGGCTAAGGAAAAAAGAAGCATCAAGCTGTAATAAAACAGTCTTTCTTCCTGTGACTGATTAGGAATTTACAATTTCTCAGCTTAAAAAGCCACAGTGCAAGTTGCTGTTTGCTTCAGGGGGGGCCTGTTTCAGGATGCAGAAAGCCCAAAGTCAGCAGCCAGTGTTCTCATCTGTACACAAAGCAGGCAGGCTGCCCTGAGGCCAAAAGACACTCAAAACAGTAAATAAATACACATAAAACAACTCTAAAAACTAGGATTTAACAGCACTGATTGTTTAGAATTACAATCCGTCTTGTTACATTAATCTTCACATTTTAGAGTCTTTTTAACCACTATACAAAAGCTCCTAAGTGACTCTTTCTTCTAAATATAAGAGCACAAAGCACAATAGACATTCTTTTTTTGGCAAAGTAACTTGCTTTCAGAATATACCACCCTTTTGACTCACAGTTTACACGTCGCAGGTGTGTCGTGCTAATACAACATCTCTGTCTCTCCTCTTCCTGCACCCTGCCAGGGAGCAAGACACCTCTGAGACCTTTCCTACTTTCAACTGCTGTCTCTTAAATCCTTCTCATAACAGTTTACTCCACGCAGCCTCACTTGGGGCAGCTGCTCCTCATTTCTGCCTCAGCATTGTCCTGTTTATTGCATTAATCTGGTTCCCAGGATAAGCCACATCAGCCTGCTGTGCTTACAGAGCAGCAGATGGTACGTGCTCCACACTTGCCCTCCTGCAAACATTTCAGGAGCATTTCAGGGAATCACAGAACCACAGAATGTGTCAGGTTGAAATGGACCACAGTGGGCCATCTGGTCCCACCTCCCTGCTCGAGCAGGGTCATCCCAGAGCACATGGCACAGCACATTTATCTGCCCCTTTTACATCCTCCTGTTTAGTTTTCTCTCTGTTTACTTCTTCTGCTTTTACCAGTAGAATCCACATTAGGTATCTGATGAGGAACACGAGATCTGTATTGTCCAAGCCCATGCACTGAGTTTCCACTCATATGGAAATTCCAGATCCTTACTTTTTTTTTTCCCTTGCAAAAATAGGGCTGGATAAGACATGTCTTTTACCTGGAACAGAACACGGGGTACCTAATCATCCTGGAACAAAACCAATGAAGCTCATGATTTTGTGGAAGTCCTGAAGACCTGGCCATTCCAAGGGTGGTACTTGGAACTTTATGTGGACTGAAACGGGACAAAGCACAGGCTGAACCTCAGCCTTGATCCGTGGCATTGCACTCAGAGGACTCAGCAAACCACTGCAAACCTCACACAAAAGCCAGGCCTGCCTCAAGTCAACGGCATGAAGCTGAGTCAGGGGAGGGTTAGGTTGGATATCAGGAAAAGGTTCCTCCCCAGAGGGTGGTTGGGCATTGGAACAGGCTCCACAGGGCAGGGGGCACAGCACCAAGCCTGTCTGAGCCCAAGGAGCATTTGGACAGCACTCTCAGGCACAGGGTGGGGTTCTTGGGGTGTCTTGTGCAAGGCCAGGAGTTGATCCTGATGGGTCACTTCCAACTCAGCATATTCTGTGATTCTGTAAGTCCAGCACACTGCACTGCTGCTGTCCTACATGAGGATCCAACTCAGCTCACACCCCAGAGCAGCAGGACTCAGGTGCTGGCTGTGCAGTCAGGTCACAGCACCAGAGGAGATCCAACCCCAGCACTACCAGGTCATACACACATTTCATCACTACCCAAAACTGTGCTCTGTTTCCTAGGACTGACAGCCTATCAAGAGTCATTTCCTCTCCACAGGCCTGACCCCAGCTCTCCAACTATCTGCACACACAACCCCTTTTAGGACACACATCCAACATCTACACCTCTCACCACCTTGTGCATAACAGCAAAAGGCACCACGTTACACCATTTCCCTCTTGTTTGTACACACCTCACACCTCCTACCCAGCAAAAACTGCTGCTGGCTCATTCTGAAATCCAGCAAGGCACTTTGATGGATGGTAAAGACTTTGTGCACACACAGGCAGGATGCAAATCCCCTCCTCACATTAACCTGCCTTAGGGGCAAACAGAGACCTCAGCAACCTCCTATGACCACGACACAGAGCCCATTATCTGGTCTGCAAAGAGCAGCAACACCAAGGGAACAGACCAATTTCCCTAAAGCCTCAGCCTGCATTTTACTTCAGTGCTTTACAGAACTATTTCTTCCTCCCCAGGAAAGAAATCTTCACTAGTCACATTACATGGAAGGTAAAAATCAGCAGTAATTAGTGTTTGTAGGAACACAGCAGAGGGGAACTGTAATAAAAATTCCAAAGCAAGCAAAGCCTCCTTGAGAAGCTGATGGTCAAGTGGAGAATTAACTAGTGGTATTCCTGTTCCCACACCGTAAACATCAGGGATTACCTCCCTGCAAACATACAGGCTAAACAGGAAAATAGGTTGCCCTATTCAAGAGAACTGGGCAAAAATCTGGGCCTGGGCAGTTCAGGACATGATGTATACATGACACATTAAAAGTAATAATAATAAAAAGAACAGGAAGGTGGAACAAAGAAGAAATTCAAACCATAAGCTGGCAAGTGGTCCTGGATCCATCCCAGCAAACACTACTGGCTACAAAGAGCAGAAGGTCCCGCCAGGTGTGTTGAGACAGTCTTGCTGCCACCGCTGCACGCTGCAGGCAGTTTTATCCATCTCTGGGAGGAAAAGGTCCTTGTACAAAAGTGTTTTCCTGCCCTGCCATCAGATGAGCTCCTCCTTCAGTGGCTCTGTGTCCCCGGGGAGTGTGCCATTCATCTCCGGGGAGGACTCGGTGCCCAGGTATCCCAGGAGGATCTCGCTGCGCCGCCGCGACAGCTGCAGGATGTCCTCTGCCAGCAGCTGCACCGTGGTGTACCTCACGTTGTCGAAGTCAAACATGTCCTTCAGGTACTGCACTATCTGGTGCTGCAAAACAAAGGAAGGGTTACAGTCAGGAGAGCTCCTTCAACTGCAGCAGGCAGAGAACCCCAAAGAATTCTGCACGTCTGCCATCCAAGCAAAGATCTGGGGGTTTCTCTGGTGGACAGACCCCCTTGTGCCTCTGGAACAGGACAGCAGAGCTCCTGAGGCCAGGAAAGCAGTGCTGATGTCCATGGCAATGTCCATGCAAACATTTAATGAATGCAGCACAATGTCCCACAACACCTCATGACATTATCGACCAGAACAAGAGGATTCAGGCTTTAAGATCAAATATATAACTTGTAAGATCCCATGTACTCTCAGACAAAATATTCTCGCAGCAAATGCGCCTGTAATCTTTTCCAGTACTAAGCCAAGTTGATCTCATCACATGTTTTTGCTGTCAACTGTGGTAAATTGTGCTGGGAATCCTTATCAATCTGAATTCAGCAATCTCCATCTCAGAAACAAGATGATTTTTAAAAGGTTTTTGTACAGAGTCACGTTTCTTAACGCCACACCAGTCACCAAGAGCACACACCTGCAGCTTCAAGCCAGCAGACAGGAGTCCCACACAGACCTGGCACAGAAAAGCCACCTTACCTTGAAGAAACTGCAGACTTCAGAGAGCTGCTGCTTGGGCCCCAGAAAACCAAAGGCTAGAACAGGACTGACATGCTCCGATACGGAGTAGAAATGAGAGATAAATCCATCTGGTACCTGCCACAGGGAAGGCAAGAATTGGTTGGTCTTCATTCTCAGACAAGATCAGCAGCTTATTCCATATCAGCTACCAAATTCCCTGCCAGAAAGCAGTGAGCTGCAGCAACTGAAGTTAAGAGCTGTTAGGAACATCCTGCAGAACTACATTTACCTTTTAGATCCCCTGAAGGATGACTTATCTTCACATTTCTAAACTACTATTTCAAGAGGAAAATAAACATAAGAAAATGAAAAGCAACCACCAGCCAGTCTTTATAGCCTCGACTTAAAATCTCCAGCCCAAGCCAGGGAAGGACATGCAAATACCCAAGGCAGACCTACTGCATGAGAGCACCAGCACAGCTTCCAACGCTCTCACTTCTCCTTGTGCCACCTCACCAGGCAAACCCCATCCCACCAGCTGGCTGTGGGATCAAGCTGGAAACCTGCCAGAGGCCACAGAGCCTGTGGCACAACTGGGGTGGTGAAGTTGTGGCTTCCTGTTCCCCAGGTCCATGAACTCATCCACGGTGATACTTTAGAAAAGTCACAGATTCAAGTGAAACTCATCAAGTAATGACGAGTCAGCATCAGCTGGGGAGTGGCAGCAAAGAAAATACAGTTCAGGGGCAGTCCCTTGTTGTTTGGGGTCTGTGGCCATTCCTCCAGTGATGTGAGCAGGGAGAGGGAATATCAGACAGGCAATGCTGCCTTTTGAATCCTCACATTAAGGAAAAGGGAGAATAAACTGGGAGTAACACAGTAAAATACTGGCCTGGCACTGGAGCAGTGACAGCAGGACCCGAGTGCCCTAAAGCATCACAAAGAATGTGACTCAGGTCAGTTTTACACCACTGAAGATTTTATATTTTGTCAAGATCTACGTGTTCTCCTTTCATCTTCAAATACACCAGATTCCTTCCCTTTTAATTCATTTTTCTTACCATCAGAAGCCTCCTTTTTGCTTTCAGAACAGACCAGCAGGCAGTTGCCAGAGCCTACAATTGAGAGAGACCACCAGTTACTGGGATTACTTAAAAAAAGTTTACCAACACGCTGCCATCCAAACATAGAAGCAGTGGCCCTTTTGTGCCAACAGCTCTAAAATGACAACACTGAAGTGAACTGGAAGCATATTTAGCCACTCCAGATCCATTCCAGAGAAGCCAAAGGGCTTTTGAAGATTTCTAATGTGATCTGACATAGTTGCCCAACAGCCCACGCTCCACTGTGAACAGACAGCTGTTCAAAGGTGCCCCCCAACCATCTCATCCTCAGTCTATCAAACTGAAACGTGCAGTGGGGGACAGGACTGGAGGAAAGAATTGCAATTGGAGCTTCAGTGTCTGCTGAGGCACCACCAGAATGAATGGCCACGTGCTAAAGGACACACATATTTTCCCCTGCATTTTGATCCTCTTATTCTCATTCATGAAAACAAGTGCTGCCACCTTTTCACATTTCTGTGGCACCACTGCCAAAGGCCCCCAGAGCAGTAAGTCTGGTGGCCAACGAGATGCTTCCAAAACCAGGAGAGCTCTCCTGTCAGCAATTTCCGTGTCCCAGAAGATGGCTGTTCAGAGCTCCAGGAAAGCACTGTGTTTATACAGAGAGAGTTCAGCTCAGCCAGGGCAGACAAGGCTATGCTCTGCTGCAGCCCTGGCACTGTGAGCTGAGGCTCAGCACCAGGACCCCTGTGCCACACACCGTCTCCTTGAAGCTGTCGGAGAGCCAGCGGTTGCGCAGCACGGCCAGCACGGAGGAGGGCGGGTTCTCCAGGTCCTCAAAGGCATCCATGAGGATGAAGTCCAGCACAATATCAAAGAAGCTCATGCACACCACCTGTCAGAGAGCAGAACAGTCTGTAAAGGGACAGGTTCAAAAAAAAAAAGAGACATGCTTTTTTGGTTTAAAGCAACATTAACATAATAAGCTGAAGTCGGTGTAATCAGATTTCAGCAGCAGCTCTTTCACTCCAGAGCCATTCCTACATATCCATTATCACAGGATCACAGAATGGGCTGGTTTGGAAGGGCCCTTGAAGATCATCCAGTGCCAGCCCTCCTGCCATGGGCAGGGACACCTCCCATTAGAGCAAGTTACCCAGAGCCCCATCCAGCCTTGAACACCTCCAGGAATGGGGAGTCCACAACCTCTCTGGGCAACAATTATCTTCCAACTCCTCTGCAACTCTATAGATAATGTCTTTACCAACCCCTCTTCCCTCCAGCTCCTGCTGAGTAGTTGGCCAGGTCTCTTGCTTCAGGGCATAACGCAGCATCTCCTCATAGCTTTCCAGGAAAGCTTTGGGGTTCTGGGAGAGCAGAGAAACAGAACACTTCAGAAGGTACACCAGCTGTGGGCACATTTCAGCAAACTCTGACTCCTCTGCTTTGAGCTGTCATCAATACCACAACAGTCACCAGCATGCAGATGAAGTTTTCTTCTTCCAACACACCAAACTCTGGGTTGGGATGGAGGAACAAGTGTCCCTGTGCTCAAGACACAGCTTAGTTGTTACACAAACTTCCTACCTTTTCAGCTTTTGTCATCAGTCCTATCACCATCTGCTTCCCAACCTCCCCAAAAAACAGTTGATTGCTCTCATCCTCCAGCAGCTCCTGCAGAGGGAACACAGAAGTCGTGTGAGCAGCTGCACCCACACAAATCCTGAGCTGGCAGGATAAAAAAGGACAGGACACAAAGTAGTGTCATTAACCTTTCATAAACTGGAGTCTAGGAAACAAAACTGCTCTCTTCAGGAAGCGAGTTTAAAATTAGACTGAAAGACTGGAATTGTCAAGGGCACTGGAAGCTGCAGTTCAGGCTCCACACACTGCCAGAAAGAGGATTGTGGGAAGAAGGAAACTTTGCTCCCCCACCTCAGAGGTCTGACACCAGCCCAGCTGAAAGTTCCTAAGTGGGAGTAAAAGCTTTTCAAGTCTGAAATTCCCAAACTTCCCAGAACTAAACCAGCATCAGTGGCCACGTAACCACCACTCCAACAGGGCACGGGGACAAGGGGATCCTCGCCCTTTCCAAATCAAATTGATCAGAATGAGACTGCAGAATTAAGCAAGGGCAGTTTGGGCTGCTGCTGCTTTGACTTGCTCTAGAGGTACAGACTTCAGCCCTGCACTGGTGGAGGAGAACGTGCTGCTGGCAGGAAAGCCAAGGAGCCTGGGGCAGTTCTCACCTGGAACGCCTGCCTGACACAGTGCAGCTTGGCCAGGAAATCCTGGTCACTGTAGCAGCCAAGGAGCTCCGTCCTAGAGGGAAAGGGGAGGGATTGCATGAATTCCAGTACTCCTGATGTTGGTGTTCCTACCAGCTGTGGGCCCCTAAAACTGAAACAATTAATTCCCAGTGTGTGCACAGGAGAAAGGAACACCCTGGGGAACCACAGCCCCTCTGCTGGGCTGTTACAGTGAAGGGCTGTGTCAGTGTCCCAGAACAGTCACACCTCCTGTTGCAAATTTCCTGGGACAATTACTCTTTCTTAACACGCATGTCCTAAAATCTGGGGCAATTCCCTGCCAAGTCCACACTAGCAGGAAGGATGCTGTGAATTTACGACCCCAAAGGGTTTCTCTGGTTAGGGGGCTGCTCAAAGGCAAAGGATGTGCTGACACTGCTCAGAGGAGCCTCACAGCTCCAGCTGGCACCTCACCTCAGGGTCCGGCAGGCGACCTTCCCTTCCTTCACCAGCTGCAGGGCTTCTTCATACGCTGCCACTGGCCTGGAGAGGTGGAATGGCATCTCCTCAAAGGGGAGAGAGTCAAAGAGCTGCAGGGGTGGCCAGGGACACAAAAGGATCTCATTAAATACCTGCAAATACTCAGAGACTGCACACAAGCAAGATGGGCCTTTCTGCATAGAATCACAGAATCTTGAGCTGGCAAAGTTTGTCAGCGATGATTATTCCTTGTCCCACCAAAAGCTATCTCAGCTCAACACCCCCTAAAATTTACACAACCAAGCCACATCAGGTTAGGTAACAGTACTTTCCTAACTGTTATGGCATGTTTTCTACAGCAGACAGGAAGATGGCATGAAGTGCTGGTTGGGACAGCCTGCACCATCCCCCTAATTAAAAAGCTTTTCCCAACATCCATCACGAACCCCCCAGCTTGGGGCTGTTGCTGAGTTTTATCATCTTCCTCTACCAAGGTGTGTTTAGCTCTGCTGCCTCTTCCCTCCAAGCTACTGGCCTGTGCCACACAGCTGACATGAAGTCACCTCTGCTGCAGAGAAGAAGGAATCCTCAGAAGCTGAGCTGTCCTCATCATCTGTCCGCAGTCGCAGCGACCCATCTGCCAATGGGAGCATTAAAGTCTTCTCTGGAGGAGAGAAAGAGCCTGGATGTGTTGGAGCTCCTGGACTACCATTTCCCTCAGCTCCTGTGCTCCCTCCCTTCTCCCTGTGTCCCTCCTTCATCGACTGGCGTACAGAAAAGACATAAAACCAGAGCAAAAACTGGCATTTTAGTGCATCTCTCTGCCAGGTGCCCTACCCAGATCCAGCAGGATGCTGTCTGAGGGCAGCGAGGATCCAAACTCCTCCTGAAGGTGGTAGGCTCGGTGCAGGAGGGACTCCAACTTCTCAGCAAACTCCCTTCTCTGGGACTCCTCCTTGAACACACAGAAATGCCACCCTTAGTTAGCCAGCTGGGCAGAAACAGACTGACTGCACAAATATGGGAGGGAATTTTCAGCCAAAATGGGATTCACAGTTTGCAGATTAAATGGTGAAGAATAAAAAGAGAGAGGATTCATTAATGCTACAATGCACCTAAAATGCACAAGGGAGGGGATTCTACACAGTCCCTTCATACCCTCTGGCTTTTGAGCTAAAGATCTTTAACCTGCCATCCAGAAAAAACAGCTATATTAATGAGTTACAGACCACTTAATTCTCCTGACTTGTGATTTTAGCCTAAATTCAAGAGGAACTCACATCAGGAAACCTGTGTTGAAGATAACAGAGTATCCAGAACTGGGTAACAGAGTCCTTGAATTAAGGTGCTGAGCATAAGCAAAGTGTGCTGTGAGCAATACAGGACAGGGGAAAAAAAGAAAGGGAGAAAAATAAGACTTACACAGCATCTTGCCTTCATGCCCCTGTGTTTGCATGAGTGTCTCACCCAGAAGACAGAAGCATTAACAAGAAGCACAAAATCTATTTTGATAATGAATCAACTGTTTTTAAGGCAGCTTTAGAAATCCTACAGGACTCTTCAAGGAGAGCCAACAACAACAGAATCCACATTTGGCTTGGATAAATATTATCTAGCACAAAAGACCAATGTCCCACAGACTTACTGCACCAGGCCCTGTTTAGAAGGGGCTGGGAATACTTTTTGCCAGTGAGAACTGGAGAGTTTGGGAGTGCAGCAGCTTTCCCAGCCCTGAGCTACAGCAGCTCTTTTTAGCTTTGTGGCTCTCACTGAGCCATCCCAGCTTGGATCTCCTCTTATCACAGGTCTTCCCTGCATAATGCTCAAGACAGTAAGGGGCTGTCCTAAAATACTGCTCCCCACCCAGCTCCCAGGAGTCCCAGCTGGTTCACTCCCAGGAAGGGGCAGTCACCATCAAGATCTCCACTTTCAAATGCATTACAAAGTCACAGAGACAACACACTGCCAGGCAAAGCAGTGCTGAAGTCATCCCAGCCTCTCCCAGGCTCTGCCACGGGAGGACACGAGTGACAGTGAGTGACATGAGGCTGGAAGGTGGGTAGGAAGGCTGGGGAATGAGGGGGCGAGACGTATTAAAAAGAGAAAGAAATTAAAAACACCCACTCGCATTGCATAAGGAAGCTGCAGATACAGACAGCTCTTAAACAGAGTCTGGCCCGACTCTGCCCTTAATTTGCTCTCTTTTTAACCTCCCACTAATTACTGCTTCCAGCACCCAGGCTGGCCTTCCAGCATGTTCCCCAGCCGGCACCTGCAAGGGAACAGTGGGACTTACCTCTGAAATGTTCTCAGAAATGCTCTCTTGCTGTTTCCTGCTGTCCCAGGGCACCGGGGTGCTGGTGCTGGCACTGTCCCTCTGCCTGATGCTCAGTGCCTGTTCCCATTTCTGCAGGGCCTCCTCAAACAGCTCCATGCCTGGAAATCCAACCAAATACCAGCTGTGAGAGTCCCAGGTCATTCAGGAACAGAAATACAGGATGAGTCTTTGCTCACTCAGACAATCCAGGAAAGGGAAATCTCTCCCCAGCTGAAAGACTAAATGTATTTCTTGCCCTTTCAAATATGGTTTATTTTGGATTAAAGGTAAGGAGAACATCCCCAAACCTGTTAAAATATCAGCCATGTTACTTCCAAAATACTGTTCTCTGCACAAGACGGGCCTGTTGCTCAAGAACAGTATTTTGGAACTAAATTACTCGCTGACAAAAGAGATAAATGTATTTTTAGGAGAAGATGGGATTTTCATACCTAACAAGTGACTGAGTTAAAGTTGAGAACAGGAGAGAGCTTCCTGTCAGAGCTCTGCATTGAGCTGCTGGTGCTCTTTGTCAACTCCCACCACCCTCCCAGGGTGATGTCCCCTCTGTGCTTGCTTACCTTGAACATAGAGGCTTTCTGCACTGGAATCACCAATGGCTCCAGCATCTCCCATTGCCTGGGCATCCCACATCCCTGCAGGTGTTGGACTGGAGGAGTTGACAGCCACCATCTGCAGGAAGGGAGCAGAGGGCACCAAACTGAGCTCCCTCCAAGGGCAGCGATGGCAAGACCACCCAAACACCACCACCAGTTAAATTTTAACCAAAAGGCATTTTCCATACCCATGTTTGCCATTTTGCTTCCTTGTACTGGTTCTCCCTTGCCTGGAGAGGGAGAGGTATCAAAGGTTACTGCCCTCCCCCTGCTTGGGAGACAGGAGGGGAGACAAGGTGAGAATTCCTGCCCTTCTCCACCCAGCACCACAATGATGCCTTTGAAAGCTCAGAAAGTTGTGTGGGAAATATCTCCCCAACTAATTTAGGCTGAAACTTCGTGGGGAAACGTGAGCTCTACAGGGATGATCACCAGCAGGAGGGCACTGATGGAGGTGACAGCCTGGGAAAGCTCCAAAGCAATCACCACCAAGGCACCGGGATTTTGATGGAAAGCTCATGTCAGCCCCAGCTGCCTGTACAAAAAACACTGGAAGGGGAGGGGAAACAACCACAGTCCAAACAAAGGAAGAGATTCCCAGGAAAAATACAGCTGAGGAATCCCCAGAGGGCAGGGGGAATCCTCGCTCTTCTCTTTATAACCAAACCCTCTCCAGGGAGGGCTGAGCACTCCAGTCCACACAGCAAAGCATCAGCTTTGTCTAATTTCACATCAGGGCATCAATGTCTCCTGAATTCTGACCCAATAAAGAGCTGGGTTCAATGATCAGTGCTTGCATGTGGCTTAGAGAAACTTGAGCCTGGTACTAGAAAAAAGCTACAATAATCAGCTGACAGATGAATTCTTGCCCCCCCTCCATTGATCAATCCCTGTGGAGTGTTAATAAATCCCCTTGAAATCCAGAACTGCAAACCATCAGTGCACTGGATGGCAAAGAGGAGCCCTGGGAAGCAGCAAAACCTGAAGGTATGCAAAGGATGAGCTGTTTGTCCATCAATTAACATGAAATCAATAAGTACAGTGTCACAGACTCAGCTCCCACACAATAAGGGGGGGCACAGCAACAGACCCCTCTCTGTGGGAATATCCCCATCCAGGCACCAGCAGTGGGAAAAAGGAACTTATAGATGGCTTTTATCTGAAGAGAAACAGATTTCAGCAATACAGAACCTGGGCAGTGTCTGTGGGAACCCAGGAGCCACGGGGGAATTAGACGGATGTGAGAGTCCCTGCAGGGGAAAAGAGGCCAGAGCTGGACAGAGCCTGGTGCTCGCTGACACGTCCCATCACACCCCAGTCCCTGTGCAGGGCTGTGCCGGCACTGCCGCCTGCTGGACACACATTTGGGCCTGCACAGATTTCGGCAACTTTCAGTGCTTTCACCCAACACAGCGATGGCTGCACACACTGGAGGGTGCTGGTGCCCAACAGATCCCCTCAGAGCAGCGACCTTCCCTCTCCTTCCCCAGCAGTGCCATCCAATGCCCCAGCCCGGGCGATGCCAAGGGAGGCTTTCACTGTCACAGAGCTTCACCTGTGCCCCTGCTGCTCCAAGAGAACATGAGGCTCAGACCAACAGGATGTAGAACAGGTCTTGAAGCCGCAAATACTTCTGGTTTTAATCTCACAAGAGGTGGATATAAGCACTGATGGCTTCCCCTGCCTGGTTAAGCCTGAATTACCTGCATTTACAGGCTGCTGCTTTTGGCTTTGGAGGAGGTAGAGCGACCAGGCTGTGTTCTCACCTGTGCTGCTTCCTGAACAGAGCTATCAGATTTTGGGAGTTAACTTGGTGTGAACAACAAAGCAACCTGTGAACAGCCCCAGCACAGGAGAGCCGTGCTGGCACAGGGGCTGCTGAGCCACCCAAACCTCACCATGGAGGGAAGCAAAGAAGCTCCTAAATGCTTTGAGACCCAGCAACAACCCACCCTCACTCCCTGAGGGGGTCACAGAGAGCCCCAAGGAATTGTGTCCCACAGGGAAGCCCCTCCTGCAGCTCCTCTCTGGCCAAAGGGCTGGGATGTACTGTGGAGCTCCTGGCCACAGGAAACAGACTCAGTGCAAGGTTAATACCAGAACCCACCCTACAATTACTCTGCAACCTGTTCTGCTCCAAAGGCTTTGGCATTTTCCTTTGGCCAGCACAAGCCCAAGGACTTGGTGATCTCGTTCCAGGTACGTGCGCTCACGTCTCCCAGCCCTGCCACAAGGTCCTTACCGAGGCGAGACTGTGGGAGGAACTGGAATGTTTGCTGGGCTCAATGGAGGAAATCCCGCTGAGTGTGTCATTGCTCTTGCTGCCAGGGCTCTGCACTCTCCTGCTGGAGTAGCCTGCAGTTGGGAAAGTCACACAAAAACAGGACTTTAGACTCAGGTGACTGGGGCAGTGAACGGGGAGGGGAACATCACCCTGTCCAGTGTGACTGCAAATTGACAAAGGCTGCATCCAATACTTAAATTAAGTCATAGATCGCCTGTATGCTCTGTTTTGCTATGACACACTAAGAAAACTGGTGTCAGTGGGGATCTGAGGCTGAGGAGTGAATATCTATTCACAGCTTATGGATGGCAAGTGGGAAGAACCAAGGAAAAACTCCTCCACCTTCCCTCAGGCTGGGCAGAGCACAGGCATTGCTGTCTTGGTTATTATCAAAAATGCCTAAAGATTTTCATATGCTTCACAAAACAAATGCTTAATCCCTAAAGTGCTTTCCTGAGCACCTGGGCCAGTTTTACCCCAAAAATCCAGCAGGTGAAGAAGCTGCCCAAGGTCCAGGGGGTGCCACAGAGCTGGACAGACACTCCTGAGTCCCCAGGCCACCCTCCCCTCCCCAGGCTGGGTCAGGCATCACATTGGCATCACCGGATCAATATGCAACCAGGTCACCCTGTGCCTGGTCATTATCACAGGGGGAAACCACAGACTCTCTGCAGGAAAGGGGATGGGAACTGCAAACCTTGGTGGAAGCCTCAGAGCCACCTCTTTTTTCCCAGGGCCTCTGAGCATAAGGTCTCTCTCTCCCTTTCCTCCCCAAACTCTGTGCTCATGCCACTGTGCTTCAGGCTTCTCATTTCATCCTGCACTGAAGCACTACACAAATGCCTTTGCTTTCCTGTCAGGAACTTCCCATTGCTCCCTTTGCTCCCTCACAAAAGGAATTGGAGGATTTTCCCTTCGTGCAAGGCTGACCTTTCTTCACGGAGGAGACCCTTCTGGTTGGCAGGATGGGCACTGTGATGCCTCCTGGTTTAAAGCCACATTTCTCAGGAGCAATCTGCTTCTTCCGCCGGCGCCGGCGCTTCAGCTGATGAGCTGCAAGAGCCAAGGCAACTGTGCCGAGAGCTGTGGCAAACAGCACCTTCCTCAGGCCTGGGGAGAGTCTCAGCTGAGAGAACACAGACTTCGAACACAAAAGACAGGAAAGAGCAACAGTGAAAAAACCATTCCACCACCCTTTTTGCTGTTTTAAAAAGCACAGTGTTAAACACGAGACACTTTGGCTTTCCCCTCCCACCCACAGGCAGCGCCTGCCACCCAGCTGAGACTCGGCAGCAGAGAAACTGTGCAGCATCACGTTGACAGGGCCTGGAGAACTTGGTCTCTGTCCTCATTACCAAAACATGCCGCAAAATCTGCACACAGCCTGGGGCAGATGTAATCTGTGTTTCCCAAACCCAACCCTGAAACCCTGGTGTGCTTTATAAAGCTGAGCTTTGTTGCTCCGAGCGTCGCATCGCTCCGACTGGGAAATATGTTACTCCTCTTTAAGAGAGAAGTCTTTTTTTAGCACCTTTGATGAAGAGAAAGGTTGAACCCAGCCGTTCCCTGGGGAGGGATGTGGGAAGAGCTTCTCTCCCCTCTCCAAGCCCACCCTGAACAACTTTCTTCCACCACCCCAAACTCTCCCTGCAATTCTTCCAAGCTGCAAACCCCCAGCACCACCCCCCTGTGCCTCCACCCCTCACAACACACCAGACAGCCCCACAGAGCACGGGCTGTGACAGCAAAGCCTTTCCCCTCGCTGTACCTGCCCAAACGTCGTGTAAACAAACACGGGGATCTCTGCCACGGTCATGGCCAAGGCCTGCATGATGTTCATCCCCTCTGTCCTCCTAAATGCCATGTCTGCACAGGGACCTCGGCACCTCCCGGAGCCGCGGAGGGGAAGGGCACTTGTGGGGGCTGTGCGAGCTGCTCACAGAGGGATCCAGCTTCTCTCGGACATCTGGCTCCCAGTCCTGGCCCTGGCCTTCATCCAGCAATCCTCCTCCTGTGGGAAATCAGGTGAGTGAGGGACACGTAGGGCCTGCCCCTCCTGGTGCTGCACTTCACAGGCCACACACGGGTCACCTGGAGCAGCAGTGCCCGGCAGGAGACCCAAAACATCTTCTCACCAGCATCTTTTGCTTGTCCTACCAACCACGGGGGACACATTCCCGATCTGCAGCAGGGATTTGATACCTGCCAGAGGCTTCTACAGGCACCAGCGCTGGCTGCACATGGGTTTTGTTTCCAGTCCCCACTTACAAAAACCCCCAAGCAGTTATTGCAAATAACCACACACCCCCCAGCCAAGGTGGGGGGGGTTGACCGGGAGCTCACAGGAGGAGGAGGAGGGGGAGGGATGTGCTCAAGGACAGAGCCACGGACGGCACCGAGGTGTGACCCCAAGGCTGTGTCCCGACGCCCCGGCCCCACTGCCGGGGGCGGGCTCAGGGCAGGGGCATCCCGCGGGCACAGGGTTAGACACGGCTGAGAACGGCGTGGGGTCACCACGGCATCCCCCTGGGAGCATCCCCCAGCGAGAATCCCCGCAGTGAGTATCCCCCGAGGGCATCACCCCGAGGGCATCACCCCGAGGGCATCTCCACAGTGAGTATCCCCCCGAGGGCATCCCCCAGCCCCTCCGCACAGACCCAGCGGGCCGGA
>WBMV01001080.1:363798-448111 GCA_013396655.1 Campylorhamphus procurvoides | reverse complement strand
TCAGGGGAAGGGTCGGAGCGGGGATCGGGGGGGATCGGGGGAAGGGTCGGAGCGGGGCCTGGCCGGGCCGCAGCCCCTGCAGCGTCGCCCGCAGGTGCATCGTCCCCTCGGGGTCCCGGGGGAACGGGGCCGCTCCTGCCCGAGGATCGCTGTGACCGGGCACACGGCTGGGGTGTCCGTGCCCGCACCCAGCGGGAAGGGTGGCGGAGCTCGGGAGCAGCTGCCCAGGGAGGGGATGGAGTCTCCCTCGCTGGGCACATCCCAAACACACCTGGATGTGTCTCCTGCTCCAGGTGACCCTGCCCTGCAGGGGGGGTGGACTGGGGGATCTCCAGAGGTCCCTTCCAACCCTAACATCCACACATGATCCACACATATTGTTTAATAGCCATAGGGATCCTGGACTCTGATCCAGGCAGATTTAACATGCCATGGCCCTGTGTGTGCCTAATCCAGTGCTGAAAGAGGCCCCACCAAGAGATGAGACCAAAGCAAGCCTCACATCAGGTCTGCAGCCCCACAGAGGTTGCAGAGGGATGCCTGAGGCTTATTTTGGGCAGCATTTATTGAAGTAACTTTCAAATGACATGAGTCCAAACAAAACCCATCATAGTAAACCCCAATGTGAGCTATAAGTACATACCTTCCTGGGGCTTGGCNATAAGAGGCGGTGGGCGCGGTGACAGCGGGGACTGTGGGGACAGCGGTGACAGCGGGGGTTGTGGTGGCGGCGGGGACAGCGCGGCCGCCATGGAGTTCAACGTGAAGAAGCTGGCGTCGGACGCGGGGGTCTTCTTCTCCAGGGCCATGCAGGTGAGGCCCGGCGGGTCGCCATGGCAACGGCGGCGCGGGGGGCGACCCGCGGGTGNGCTGCCCAGGGAGGGGATGGAGTCTCCCTCGCTGGGCACATCCCAAACACACCTGGATGTGTCTCCTGCTCCAGGTGACCCTGCCCTGCAGGGGGGTTGGACTGGGGGATCTCCAGAGGTCCCTTCCAGCCCAAACCATTCCGTGACCCCAAGGGATGGTCCCTGTCACTGGGGAGGTGGTGCTGGAGGGGCCTTGGGGCTGCTCTGCACTTCAGCCCCTCGGGGGAGCGGGATATGCCAGGCCTTGGCAAACACGGGGCTGTGCAGGGGATGGGAAGGAGCTGCTGAGCCCGGGCAGGGCAGGTCTCTGGGGGCTGCTGTGGCACCAGGACCACCCCAGGGAATGCAGGAGCTGTCCCAGGGCAGGGTTAGGGGGACATCAGGGAAAGGACCTTCCCCCAGAGGGGGGTGGGCACTGATCAGGCTCCCCAGGGTTTGGACATGACCCCAAGGCTGCCAGAGCTCCAGGAGGGTTTGGATAATGGGACAGGGTGGGATTGTTGGGGTGTCTGTGCGTGGCCAGGAGTTGGACTGGATGGTCCCTGGGGGTCCCTTCCAGCTGAGAATATTCTGTGATCCACAAACATGACATCAGGAGCTGCTTGTGGATGTAGTGACCCCCCTGGAGCTGTGAAGAAATTTGGGTCCCCCTGAGCAGCAGGTGGTGAGATGGGGCTGTACCCATGAAATGTACCTGCCTCTTGGACATGAAAATGGAAAGCTGCTCTTGGCTGGGCAGGAGGGAGAGACGGGCAGGTCAGAACTGGTTGGGATCCTGCCTGGGAAGGGAAGTCCAGCTGGTGACTCTGGGACTGGGCTTCTTGTTCTAACCCATTGTGTGGGGGCTGGTAAACAAACAGCAGAGCTGCCTCATTCCAGACCTTCTGTGTCCTGGAGTAATTCCGGCTCTACTGGGAACGGGTCTCCTGTAGCAGATATCACCTCCTGTAGCCGTGCCAGGGAGTCATATGTTATGAAAAAGGGAGATATTAACTACAGGTGCAAAGCACGGAGCAGATGGGAGGCTTAAAGATACTGTTCTCATGCAAATGACCTTGGTAGCAGAAGAAACGCTGTGAAGAAATCTGATGTTTAGAAGCCTTATTGTAAGTCTCTGTTAAGTGTTTTTTAGCTGCAAGGCGTAGGAAGGAGCCAGGCCTGGGAACAGTGATTCCAGAGCAAGGAGGCGTTTATAAATCGTGGCTTCTGCCTGCTACACCTACTCCACTGGCTCGTACATGAATATTCATGAGCCTAATTACAGTAGTAATTTCTTGAAACCAAACGAGCACTGCTACTTGTGGACAACGTGCAGGTGTTTGTGTAAGGAGGGGATGCTGGAAGGCAGTGGATCACTGAGGATGGAAAGCACTTTGTGAAGTGTCATTGCTGGGGGAATTCAGCCTCTTTGTGTCCTCAGAGAGTCCTGGAGTGGGTGAGCTCTGCCCTGTCTCCCCCAAGAGCCACAAGTGACTGCTGAGCTCTGTGTGGGCAGCAAGGGTTGGGTTTGTAACACTCTTTAGCACTGCAGATCATCTAGGAGGGGAGTGAGAGCTATCTAGAAAGAGCTGGTTTCTGTAGCACTGGAGATGCTTGCTCCAGCTCCAGGCATTTAACAAAGTCATGTTTTACTGGAACTGCAGCGACTGGGAGATAAATGGACTGGCCATTATGTGCTGTACCACTCAGACAGCATTAGCTCCTGCTGTCTGCCTGAGCTGTCTGACCAGCACACAATTCCAACAGGAATTAAGGCCCAGTGGCCAGGAATGAGGCAGAGCCTGGTCAGCACCAACACCCCTGGGGTGGCTCAGGGCAGGAGCAGTCCTGGTTTGAAACCTGTCACATACAGTCCAAAGCAGGTGCTGGGTGAAGGATTTTGGACTAGGCTTGACCTACCTCATGACAGAAAAACCCTCAAAAACCCACTGGAGAGCCTCTACATGGCTCTTCAGAGCTCAGGCATCAGTTAGCAGGACGCTTCAGAAAAGCAAAGCAGATGGTACAAGCTGGGGTGGGAAGGTCATCTCTGCTACCCTGGGAGTGGGACACAAGCTTCAAACCCTGGGCAGCTGCAAGGATACAGAGCTTTTGTGGGATTCAGTGTATCTCTTGAGCCTGTACTCTACTGGCACCTGAACTACCAGTTGCAGCCATCAAAACCTCAGAGGGGATGCAGCACCTGCAAACGGCCTTCAGACAGGTCACCTTTCATCCCCCCTGAAGAAGGGCCCTTCTCTTTGATGAGCTGGACCTTCAGTTATCAGTGAGTGGCTCTGATCCCAAACCTCAGCAGGGGAAGCTCTGTGGCAACACATTGGATGTCCCTGTTCTATCTAGACAGTCTGCAAGCCAGGCTCTCTCAGGGAGGTCTGGAAATAATTGTAGGTGTCTGTCTTCTGTCAGTTGTGATGTAAAGTGACTGTGGGTGAAAGTGTGAATACAGCTTTTGGGTGCTTAGCCCACTGCTAATGTCATTACTGGAGCAGCTGGAGGTTGGCTTTATCCTGTAGATTGACAGACTCCCCCATCTCCGTGAACTCTGGTAATAAAAATAGGCATTTTGCTGACCTTACTGGGGTTGACACCTTAAAAGTTCAGGGAACTTAGAAAAGGGCAAGATCTTGGTAGGGGACACAGCCAGGACAGCTGACTCAAACTCACCAAAGGGATATTCCAGACCATATGGCATCTGGTCAGCAATAAAACCTAAGAGAAATTAGAAGGGGAACATTGTTATGTACAACATTTGACTTCTGGAGTAACCACTACTTGTGCTGAGGCCCTTCTGCCTGGGAAGGGGCCTGACATCACCTGCTGATGGGAAGTAGATAATAAAATCTTCTGGTTTCCTTTGCTTCCACACACAATTTTTGCTTCATTTAACTGCCTTTATCTTGACCTATGAGGTCTTCCATCTTGTTTTCAACCCCCCTGTTCTGCTGAGGAGGGAGTTGATAGAGCAGCTTGGTAGTCACCTGATGTCCAGCCAAGGTCAACCCACCACCAGAGTGGTTTTTTTCCTCTCCTAAATGCCTTGCTCATGAGTTAACCAAGCTGTCCTGTTAATGGCTTCCTTCTGTCCTCTAGCACAGTTTCCCTTGGCTCCCAGCCTGGCTTTCCTGACTCCTGGTGACCAAATACTTGGAGCATACTCTGTATCAGGTCCAGAGTAGTTGAAATTCAGGTAGTTTTTAGGTGGTGGGTGGCTGTGGCTTCTTTCCTACTGCAACCCTGTTCAAAGCAGGAGGTAGATTTGCCTCAGCTGCCTCTGTTTGTGCCTCTGATCACCAAAAGAGCAAATGTTGCTGTAGCCTGGGCATTCTGAGCTATTTGGAGGCTTCAGAAAACCCAACAGCCAAAATCTGCTGGCAGGTACAAGAGACTATTCTTGGTTTAAGGCTCCTGGCCCTGGTTTGATTTCTGTAATTTAAGGTGGAAAGTTACAAGTATTGTCCAGTTAGAGAAAATGGGTACCCTGCAAGTGGTAAAAGGGCCACCCTGTCAGAGCTCACAGTGTACAGGCCTGGGCCAGATGGAGGGATGGGAAAATCACAGGAGCCTGGAAGAAACAAATCAACTGGTGCAGCATCATCCCAGACAGCTGTGGTGGTGGCACTGGGAGCACTGGGCTGTTACTGCCCTCACTTTTAAGCAGACAAAGGTGCTAATGCTTTCAGCAAAGGAAACAGGTGCTGTGTTAAAGCCTAACCCTGCTGGCCTTAAGTCAGAGGGCTGTAGGCCCAGCCTGGTCGATACTGTGCCTGCAGTGCAGAGGGACCCCCAGCTCAGCACCACTTGCTGACCCTCCTGACATCCCAAAGGTGTCTGCCAGCTCTCCCAGGGGAAGAGGATTCTCCCCAAGCTGTGGGTGCCTAGGGCAGCTGCCCTACCCACAGTCCAGCACTGCCTTGCTCCTTTTGGGCCCATGGCCCAAGTGCTGCTCTCCTGCTGGGTCACCCTGTCTGCCCACATGGGCCCTGACAATGCATCTCATGTTCCTGCTGGCCAGCCAAGCCTTCCAGAGGAAACCCAACCTTTGGCTGAATTATTGATGTCCTGGAATGCAGCACGACTCTCTCCTCTTCCTGGAGAGTGAGTGGCACTGACAAAAGGCTGCCCTGCATTATTAATCCCCCCTCAGCTCCCAGTGTTCGGCTGGGTCAGTGCAGGGATGTTTCCTGCAGGGCAGCAGCCTCTCAGCTCTGTAGAGCTGGCACGTGATCCCAGGATGCAGATCCTGGGCAGGAGCTGTTGACCCAGTCATCATGTTCTGGAAAACAAATGGGAGTAGTTCTGTCACAGCCGGGTGGAGGAGCTGAAGGTTCTCCCCAGCATTGCAATTGCCTGTGCCCTGCTGGCCCTGCCTATCTCCCAGTGGATCTGCACCAAGCCTGCAAATCAACTTGATAAAACCAAATAACACTCCCATTTGTGGCAGCCTGCTGCAAAAGGCAGCAATGCCTCTAGTGCAGGAGCAGCAAGATATAAAATACTCTAAATCTGTCTTTTGACAGTCAGGAGCCATGAGTGTATGATCAGCTCATCTACTCTCCTGCTCCTCTTGGCCTCACAGTGAAATCTTGTGTCTGTGCAATGAAATTTTCATGTTATGGAAACAAATTCCTAGGAATAGAAACCCTTTCCAAGGGAGTTCTGCCTGAAGTGCTGTTCTTCTGCCCTGCTTTTCACTGGGCAGCCAGGTAAGAGGGACCAGCAGCTGAGACCTGTTGCCACCTAAAAGCTCAGATTTCCACTTACCCCAGAGTAGAACCAGCTCACAGGGGTAGGTCAGTGTAACTTACCTGCAATCTCCTGCTCTGGCTGTGCTTCCAGAAGGTGCATCTGATCTCTGTGTGCTGCTCCTGCAGTGGGTTGTCCTGCTCTCCCACTGCTGCTGGGGAGTCTGGTGGGTCTCTGATCTAAAAAGTCACCTTAGAGGTCAAGCTGAGCTGGGTCAGTGACCCCCCGTGCCCAGGGAAGGAGGGGGCTGTGTGCTGCAGGCAGGGCACACACTGCAGCATCCTGCAGGGAGGCACCGACTGCCTGAGGCTGTGTCTGGGCTGGCCCTCAGCACTTCCCCCTTCTGGGCAGGGGTCAGGGAGACACTGAGGGAATTAAGTATAAATGGAGCCAGAGCCTGCCGTGCCCTTGCACCCACTTCCTGATGTTCATGCCCTGCTTCCCAACACTGAGAGAAAGGGAATTGAATAAGGGATTGTTTCCTGGCCTGACCCTTTGGAGCCACAGGCTGTGACAGAGGTTCCTGCCCATCCTCCCCTGCTGGCATAGCCCCCAGGCTTGCAGTGATCCTGGTACTGCCCTCAGCCTTCTTGCAAGACAAACGGCTTCAGAGCCTGCCTTGGGATGAGAATTGAGTTTCTGAGTCCTGGTGGAGTGTTGTGCTGTGGCCCCTGTGCTGGGTGCAGGGTGGGTTACACAAAGCAGCCTCAGAGGACAGTGATGCCAAAGATGCTGCTTGTGAATACAGCAAAGCAGCCCGGAGCTGGAGTGGGCCAGGACACCAGCAGTGTCACTGGGGAGGTGCTGGAGGGCTCCAGAGTGATCTGATGCTGCAGCAATGCTGTAAGAAGCTGACACGAAACTGGGTTTAGGCTTGACAGCTCCAGGGCAGATGCTGCTGCAGGATGAGCCTAAACTGCAGGAATAGGAGCTGGAGTTGAAATTGAGATGAGGTCTCAAAACGCTGTCTGGGAAAGGGGGGCAAGAGAGACTGTTTTGCATCAAAGAGCCTTGGCTTGTCTGAGAAAGCTCTCAAACAGATGACTCGAGAATTGGTGCCAAATACCTGGGAAGTCCCAGTTTGCTGCATGGCAGTGACTCAGCCCAGCCTGGCTGAGTCTGAAAACAGCCCTGGGCTCCCAGCAGTGACAGGGGCAGGCAGCGACAGCCGCTCACGCATCGTGTGTGTCCCCCAAACACAATCCCAGACGTGGGGACAAAGGAACACAAACACCCTCTCCCCCTGAATCTGCTTCTACCGTGTCCAGGGGCCGTGGCAAGACCCAGTTAAAGTGATGTGCTGCTGGTGCAGGGGAGGGAGCAGGGAAGCCACCCCTGGTCACGAAGGGAACACAGGGGGAGTGTGACTGTCCCTACAGCCGAGGATCTGTCACCACCCACATCTGGCAAAGCACTTCACTGGCTGCAGCTTGAACGGTGCCCAAGCAGGTCACTGTGTAAACATACCTGCAGGGCTTGTGTAGCTCAGACCTCTGGTGACAGGCAGGGCTGGTGACAGGACTCCCAGAGGCTGTTTGCCCCTGCTCTGGGCTCCTCCTTGTCTCACTTGGGGCCCAGCTTTGTGGTGGGACAGAAAGGGACACAGCTGGCCAGAAAGCCTTTCAGGAGGGGCAGCAGGCACCAGGCCAAGACCCCATGGAAAGGACGTCTCGGCCCATCTAGAGCTGAGCTCTGGGATAGGGAAGCAGAGAAAAGGTACAAGTGGTAGGTCAGTTGTATTTAAACTAAATGTTTAGTGCTGGGAGAAGTTAAACACTGTTATATTTCAATGCCTTACTTCAGAGTGTGTCCTAGAGGAAGAGTCACCTGCTGGAAAGGGTTTTGAGCCCCCTGACTTGTGAGGGGGCAGTGGCATTCCTGCCCTCGTGGGTTTGCAGGACATAGAGTTGGTTAGTAGGAGGAGAAGGGACATCACACCTTCCCTCACCTGGAGGGTGTCTGTTGCTCTCCTGCATGAAGTAGAGGAAGCCATGTGCATATTTAAATAGATCCCTCACAACTGGAGTATTTTTGTGCCAGCCTTATTAAAAGTTACTTATTCTGGAACACCTCTCAAGCCTGGACTCTATTTTTAGCCTGATGCTTGTTCTACTCTTGGGCAAAAACTTGCCCTCTTCACCTGAAAGGTGCCTGCAAACAACAAATGACACCTTGAAGGCTTTTTAGCTCTAGCCTAAGATAGAAACACAAGACAGAAGAAGCTTTGCTGTCCCTTGCTAGCTCTGTAGCACACTACATTTGCTTTAGAAGAACAAACCTTATTATTACCTTCTTCCTGCAGTTTACTGAAGAAAAGCTGGGCCAGGCAGAGAAGACTGAACTGGACGCCCACTTTGAGAACCTCCTGGCCAGGGCAGACTGCACAAAGAACTGGACAGAGAAGATCCTGCGTCAGACTGAGGTTCTGCTCCAGCCAAACCCGAGTAAGTGCAGCTTCTGCTGAGGCTTGAAGGACAAACATCACTTGCAGCTCGGTGCTCACAGAGCTGCCCTCTGGCAGGGAGCCCTGTTGCACTGAGTTTGGGGGGGCTGCAGGACACGTGTCTTTGCAGGCCAAAGTGTGTCCTTCCTTCTCTGCACCCGGGAGGTGACTGGCTGTGACCACAGCCTGGCACTGCTCCAGAGGGACAGGGAGGGGACACTTCTCCTGGCACTGCTGTCCAGTGCATGCCTGAGGATCCTTCTTTCAGCATCCGTGGTGTCCTCATTCCAGGTGCCAGAGTAGAAGAATTCCTCTACGAGAAGCTGGACAGGAAGGTGCCTTCCCGGGTCACCAACGGGGAGCTGCTGGCACAGTACATGACAGAGGCAGCCAATGACTTTGGGCCAGGGACACCTTATGGTAAGTCAGCCTGCCTAAGTAAGGAAGTCCTAGGGATTCATCCCCTCCCAAAAGTGTATCCCTAACACTGCTCTGGGTTAAGGCATCTGTAGCACAGCCCATGAGGGGGGCAGGGTGACCTGCTGCCCCTCTGCCAATTTTGGGGTGTCAGAGCAGATGCCAGAGAAGGGTTGTTTCTAGCATGGCACCAAATGGACCTTCTGGAGTAGGGAATCAAGTGTTACTTGTTCCGTGCTCCAGGGGTAAAGGAATCTCCCCCTTCCCAATGCAGTCCTCAAGTCTGGCAGAACTAGAGAAGAAATAAAGACACACCAATCCAGGGGAGCTCATGGAACTGCTTGCAGGACACAGGAACTGTTCTGGGCTCTTTCTGTGGCTTTCTAAACCAGCTGAACAGGGAATTGCAGTGAACAGCTTTAGATTTATCCAGTTTGAGCATATTTTCAGTCCCAGGTAGTATCTGTTTGCAAATTGTTTCTCTAGACTCTGAGCAGGAGAGCCCTCTTTGACTGCATCCTGCAAGTGGAGGGTGTAAATCTTTCTCCAGCAGAAAGAGGACAGGAAAACAAACCTGGAAGTTCAGTGCTTGGCTGCAATATTCAACAGGCCTCTTCCTGACCACACTGAACACCTTTCTGCTCTTAAATCCTAACAGTTGTCTCTTCCTGTGGGAATTTGGGCTTCTTTAAGCAGCAGACCTGCACAGAAGCACAGCCTTCACTTCCAGCTGTCCTTGCCTTTGCCATGAGCTTTGTTCCTGCTCTCCAGATCAATAGTTGCTCAATATTGAATCCTGTTACAGGCAGAACAGCTGTAACTGCATCTATGGCCAACCCTGCCTAATCAACTCATGTTTTCTGCTCTGCTGCTTTTTAATTTGCTGCTCTATTCCTGTGCCTCTGTTTTATGAGGCAAAGGAGGATCATTCTGTGCAAGCGGGTGGAGCAGTAAAAGGCCATCAGTGGCCCAAGTGCCTCAGCAGATGGATAAGATCAAAGCTGCCCTGAGAGCAGTGAGAAGAGGCCTCAGGCTGAGAGCAGAGCGTGGTCAGGGCTGGAGCTGGTGTGGGATGGGCATGGCCCCCTCACCCAGGCAGGGACACTGTGCCTCTGTCCCCAGCACGGGAGCCTGGTGGCTCTGGGGCAGTTGGCTGAAGCCAACAGAGTTCCCTGCTTTCTCCTGGAGCTGAAGGTTCCTGTTGTTGCAGGGAAGACCTTGATAAAAGTGGGAGAGACTCAGAGGCTCTTGGGTGCAGCAGAACGGGAATTCATCCACTCTGCCTCCCTCAACTTCCTGACCCCACTGCGCAACTTCCTGGAGGGGGACTGGAGAACCATCTCGGTGAGTGGGGAGCAGGGAGGAGGGGGTGTCACATCCCTGCAGGCAGGGGGGGCAGGGGGAGAGGGAAATGTGCTGGAAGGACCCGTGTTCTTTCCCTGTGAGGAAGGATGACTCTGTACCTCTCCCCTCAAAGAATACAAAGAGGGGGGAATACCAATCCTAGATCTGCTGGGGGTGCCCTCTCTGGCAGGGAGGAATTGCCAGCTGATGTGCCTGAGGAAGGCAGCTCATTTCCCCACTCCTGCAGCTGGAGGGCATCACCCACCCAGAGGCTGCGCTGTTTCCAGAAGGTTTTCTATCCTGTATCCCTCAGCCAGGCCCTGAGTTCCTGCTAACAAGATGGACATAGCAGCTGCTTCTTTCTCCCTGGCATGCTCTGACAAGGAGATAGACTGGATTGCTGGATGATCCCACATCCCCTTCCCTCCCCAGCCCTGCTCTTACCCCTGTCCTGTCCCTTGCAGAAAGAGCGGAGGATCCTGCAGAACCGGCGCCTGGACCTGGACGCCTGCAAGGCCAGGCTGAAGAAGGCCAAAGCTGCCGAGGCAAAAGCAGCGGTAACTCTTCCCCTCAGCCCCCTCTCCATCCCTCTGCCCCAAGACTTGGCTCACATGGTCAAAAACCAGGTTCCCCTGCCATGTCCTGCCTCTGGCAGGCACGAGTGGGGCAATTCCTCCTCTGGTATACAAGGGAATTGGGAGCAGGAGAGATGTGCCTGTTCCTGAGATCTCCCTTGGCAGAGCTGCTGAAACAAATAGTTCTGAGCTTCCAGAGTCTGGAAACTTGCACTGGTCCCAGGCTCCTGCCTCCTGACTAATCAGGGTTGCTGGATGATTTGTGCTCCTGACTAAAAGGCTACATCTTCTGGGGACTTGCTGACTTTCCCTGGGGATCTCAAAGCAAGGCAAGAGAGAGCTGAGCTGGGAGGTGCACAGGGTGCTGGGGCTCTGCAGCAGTCCCAGGCTGTCAGACTAGTTAAGATGCTGCCTTTCTAGGCAGGGCTGCTGCAGGAGCCTGTGAGGGCTGGCCAGGGTCACACTGGATACCAAGGTCCTTCCTTGAGCTTCTCTGCTCACTCAATTCATGGCATTCTCCTGAGCCTTCTGACTCTGGGGAAATCACCTCCCTGGGCACTGCTGGGGTCCCTGGATGGCCTGGTTGAAGCAAATTGGTTGAAGCAGTTTGGCATGTGGCACTTGCCAAGTTCTGCTTCTTGCTTGGGGCCAGGAGCTCAACAAGCAAATGTGTGCAGTCAGAATGGGCAGGAATGCCTGTTGGTGCCTCTCTGGGATGCCCTGGGACACCAGCCCAGGAGCCCTCCTGTGAGCCATCTGCCCAGCTGGGCCTCTGGCCTTGCAGCTCCCTGGACAACAGTTCCCACATGTTTTCCCTTTGCTCCAGCTCCGACTGCATCCCTGCCAGATGAGGAAGTTGTGCTAAGCTCAGGAACCTTCATCAGCAGGGCTGACAGTGCTCAGGCCTACACAGGAAAGCTGTGACCAAAAGTAGGAGCTGCTCTTTCAAAAAAGCCTCCTCTGATCAGTCAGGTCTCCCAGATCCTCTGAAGGTAAATTCAAGGGATCCCCAATTCCCCTTCTGGAGGGGACAGTGCCCCAGTCTCAGGGAAATGGTGGCCACTGCTTTATCTTTAAGCTCAAATCAAAGTAGGAGTTCAGATACCTCCTGTGCTCCCTCCCTTTTCCCCCTCCTTACCTTGCTTCCTGCAGGAAGTGATCCCAAGGCCTCTCACCTGCACACACCCCCTTGGGTGAGGGACTTCCCCATAGCTGGAATAGCTGGGGTGCCCCAGGCAGGTGCAGAGCCTGTCCAGGCTTTCCAGGGTGCTCTCCCCGAGCCAGGTTTCAAAGCAGCAGAATGGCTGAAACACAGATCACACAAAAGCAAAGTCAGCTGCTTCTGTGGGGACCCATCTCTCACCCAGCTTAGCTTAGAGATGAGTTCTCAGAGCTGTGGGTGCCTCAGTGACTGCCAGAGGACAAGGTGGAAGCTTCCAGTGCTGGGCAGAACTGCTGCCTCTGCCCTGACCCCCCAGTTCCCTGTCACGTGCCTGGAGTGCTGTGTCACAGCTCCCCATCCAAGATGAATTACCCCATCCAAGATGAATTACCCCAGGATCCCCCTCCCCAGCTCACCCCTCTCTTGCTGCTCTTCCCCTCTGTGGTGCAAACTCAGCTTCTGTCTCGTGGTGCCCCCCGAGTGCTGCTGCCCAGACCTGGGTGCTGCTCTTGGAGCAGCTGGGCTTGTGCATTTCCCACGGACTTTGTGCTTTGTCCTTCCTGTTGATGCTGTTTTGTTTACTAACCTTTTTGTTTTGTTTCTTTGTGATTTGCTCAGTGTGAGGGAGATGTGAGTATTGACTGTGCTAACAGTGCTGTGATTTTTTTTTCTTTCTTTAACACCTCTCATTGTCTCTCTCCCATTTTTAAAAGAAAATTCATATCTCCTTTGTCCCCTTGGGACAGCAGCATGTTCTGAGCGTGGTCAGGGCTGTGGCTGCCTGGGAAGGTGCTCCAGAAGGATGGGCAGCTGCCTGCAGCTCCTCTGGAGCATCCCTTGGCTCCATCCATGCTCTGCAAGCAGTGCTCAACAGAGGCAGGGGCTCCCCTAAAAAACCCCTTGGGCTCCTTCAGCTCCAGGACGGAGGAGCTGGGATTGGGTGGCCAATCCTTGTCCAGAAGGGCAGCCCAGAGACAATGAGAGGCAGGATGATCTGGTTGTGGTGCTGTTCTGTCCTCCAGGCGCTTACAAGAGCGGAAGGGAGGTGGGTCCCTTTTGACCACTGCTTGCAAATACAACTTGTCTGTGTACAGAAGTACAAGAGAAGCTTGCCTTCTTCATCCCATGTGCTGTGACTAGTTTTGGGACTCCCTGGAGACCAGGGAATGGGAGGAGAGGTTTCTTCAGTTGCTCTTGATCTTTAAAAACCAAAAAGCACAAGCAGCTATACCTGTGAGACATCCCTTCTCTCACAGGGAGGAGCCCAGCTGAGTTGCTGTGCTGACCTCAAATCTCACTGGTGCATTTTTCTCCCTATATTCAGAGGTTTGACTTGTAATAGGAATTGCTCCTCCTTATTCCTTCCTCCAGCCATCCCCAAAACTCTTAAATAGTATATTAAAAAAAGAAAAACCTCTTCTCGTTGGGCCTGCCTGGCTGCTCTTGCACCCCCTGGTCACTCATTCCAGCAGGGTGCTTGGGGCCCAGCAAAGTGGGTCAGTGTGCCTAAGCAGATCTGGGTGACTGCAGAGGGATTAACCTGGGAGAGGAAATGTGGGATCTGAGAGGATTCACGGCACAGCTGGGATCCAGCAGGATGTGCCAGCCATGCACAGCAGCCACTGTGCAGCGAGGGCTGACCAGGAGGGTGCCCTGAGTGTTCCTGAGTGAGGCAGCTCTGTGGATTCTCTTCAGGTGATGCTGCAGCCAAAGGCCATCCCAGGAGGAGGCCTAGTCTTAGCTTAGCTGAGTAGAGACCGTGTTACCTGGTGGTTAATGAGCCCACACCTTGTGGGGGTGGATGAATCCATTGCATTCCCAATGAGGAAAAGCCTCCAGAGGGATTAAGTCTTCCTGCCCCAGGGCAGAGGTTGAGCTATGGAAAAGGTGGCTTGGAGGTTCTCTGACCTCTGGGATGAAGAGTCACACACTGCCTCTGGCTAGAAGTGGTTTGGCTGAGCCCTGTGCCTTCCTGGAAATGGCAGAGGTGGCTCTGTCAGGAGGAAACGTGCCCAGAGGCTTGGAGAGAGCGAGAACAGTAGGTGTGTCTCTTCAGAAGGCACTGTGGAAAGGATGCCCCAAGGCTGGTGGACATTCCTCTTTAAAGACAAGGCCCTGTACAGTGGCACTTGCAAGATTGCTGGCAGTAGGCAAGGGGAAGGAAAGTCCTGTGCCCCAGACTGAGCCAGCACAGCAGGAGCAGCCTGCTGGCTGGAAGGGAGTGGGAAGTGCCTTGGGATTGTGCTGTCCCAAACCCCCTCCAGCAGGCTGCTGGGTGAGCTGTAAGCACAGGCANCCAGTCCAGCCCCTCCTACTCCAGCCTGGCTTCCACACTTCTCAGACATCGGGACACCTCCCTCCTGCCACCTCAGGAACCTGAGCCCAGCTCCCAGCACAGGCAGGACAAGAGCCTCTCCTGTCCTGTCCCAGCCATCGCCCACTGCCTCCTGTTGCCTCCTCTGGTGCCTTGTACATGACACTCTATTCCCCCCCAGGCTGTGCCTGACTTTCAGGAAACCAGACCTCGTAATTACGTGCTCTCCGCCAGCGCCTCAGCGGTAAGATTTGCCCCCGCCTCCTCCTGGGTGTTGCCTCTCCAGCCTCTTCCTGCCCCTCTCTCTACCTGACTTCAACTCAGACCTAGTGCTCTGCTGTTTTCAACATTTTAATGTGACATGGGCTGCCCAGGGTTCCTCTGACTCGACCTCAAGGGTTCAGATCACCCCTGTGGGGGTGCGTGGTCAGGCTCTGGTCCTTTTCTGCTTGGTTTGCTTCCCAAACCAGCTTCTCTGCCAATCCTCTTCCACATTTCTGGTGGGACACTTCTGACTGGGTTTATTGCTGGTGGAGCAACTGAAAAGCAAAAAGGCTGGCCCTTCTGGCTGGTTCCAGCTGCACACTGGCAGTGTCACACTGAGCTGTGCTGTGCTGGCAGAGGCTTTGTGGCTGGCCAAGAGAAGCAAAGGTGGAGGAACCCCTTTGCCACCAGTGTCAGTAACACTTCAGGCTGCCAGTGCAGGCTTGTCTGTTCTGCAAACAGAGGTCATTTCCCCCCTTCCATCCTGGGGCCTGTCTGTTGGCAGCTGTTACGTGGGCAGATGTGTCGGGGGCGGGGGAACAGCCCGTGGCATCTCTGCTCTGTTGCACTGAGTGGTTGTGGCCAAACAATTGGCTTTCCCTGCTGTGTGTTCATGGCTCCCCATTGCACAATGTCACATTTCTCATTAAAATGTTGAAAACTGCTCATCTTGCTTCCTAACTAGCATTCAGAACAACACTGATGCCTGTTAATAGAATAATCTGGGAGTGGGATCTGTAGATACAAAAAAGGGCAGCTCAACCTTCTCACAAACCAAAAACACCATGGAAACAAGTTGGATTTGGTTAACAGGAAACTCATCCCATTCGGAGAAAAAGGTGTGTCTGAGCTGACAGCATCAGTGTTAGTTCCCAGTGGGATCTGTCCTGACCTTCTTGGAGAGTGATGCTGGGATCAGAAACATTTCTGCACGACCCCTAGGAAACGATTTCCATTGGCAACGGGCTTGGTGGGAGAGCCCTGAGGAAGAAGCTGATGCTGGTGATGCTGTAGGAACCTCTCAGTTCTCTCCTTTCCTGGTGCAGCAGCTCACAGCCAGCCTGTGGCTCTGGCTTCTCCCTTGGGAAGGTCTTTTCCAGGGGCAGTGGGATAATGGACTGCAGTTCAGCTCGGGCAGAATCAGAGGGCAGACTGGGCTTTCCCTGCCTCTGGATAGACCAGGGTATCCTGAGCATTCCCCAGGGCTAAAGCAGACCTGAAGACAAGTGTCTGGACAAGGTGCATTGGCCTCTTGTGGAGTGCCCAGATGCTCAGCTGGACAGGTCCAGCCCTCGCCAAACTGTGACTGGATTTGCTCTTGCTCCATTGCAAAGGGGAGCAGGTGCCACCCCCAGTAACACGGCAGCAGAAACAGATTTTGGGAGGTTTTTAGCTGCCAAGTGTCTCCCCTGGGACAACTCTGCCTAGTTGAGTGCCCCCTCCTCAGAGCTCTGCTGGTGCTGATGGCACTGGGCAGTTCAAGCAGGGCTCTAGGAAAGCAGCCAGTGTCCCCCTGGAGCCCTCAGTCATGTTGGGTGGTGGCACTGCAGGGCCTCCTGCCAGGAGTGCCCATAGAAAACCTGCTGGCCTGGCCAGTGACAGGCCTTGTGGCTGCCAAAGCTTTTCCAGAGGCTGCAGTTTGGTGGGTGAAGGGCCACCTGAAGTCCAGCTGCACTGGCAGGGGTGACCTGGATAACACTTTGCCTCTCTAATTAGCAAAACACGGGCTGAGCCGGGGCTGCTCCCCGTGCAGGCAGAGCTGCTTTGCAGCGAGCTCTCTAATCCCAGCACTCATCCCAAGGGGTCAGGCACTGCAGCAAGGTAGGAGCTCTTCATCCTGTTGCTCTGCTTCTCTTCCAGGCCAGAGTTCTTGTGCCACTTCAGCCTTAGTGTGCACTGCCAGTGGTGGGCAGTGGCTGCTGCTCCCCTCGCTGTGGAGCTCGGCTCCTTTCTGGAGGGAGGGATTGTTTGTGCCCCAGGTGACAGCTTGGTCCTACAGGTGAGCAAGCAGCTCAGCTCTCTCCTGGACCACATGCCTTCAGCAGGGCTCTGATTTGGGTTCTAAATCCCTGTTGTTGGTGTCTGGAGAGGTGGATAACACAGTGCTTTGATTTCTTGCCCTTCCATTATGAGAGGGCTTGGATGGAATTAAATCAAAGAGAAAAGCACCTCCCTTGTTTTGTTTAAGTTGGAGGCTGAGGAGTCATTTCTCCTCTCTCCCACACTGACCTTTTGTTTTTGTGTAAGAAGGTGTACGTGGGCTGTGTAAACCCAAATATCCCTTTCTCTCAGACCCTGCTGTGCTGTATTCCTAGCAATGATTCCAAGAAAAACAGATTGAGTACCTTAGAGATGGTTCCTCTGGCTTGAGCTGGGGTGGAGGAAGACAAGTGCAGGTCATGGTCTATTCTGCTCCCTGAGCTGTCCAAAATGTAGTCACACAGCGCCTTAGCCCAGGGATGGACCTGGGCAAAGCTGCAGGGTCAGAGCTGGAGGTGGCACAGCAAGGCCAACAGAAGAGGAATCTGGCTATAAAGTCAATGGGTGCTGCACTGCTTAAATGGGCCTGACATGCCCTCAGTACTGCCCAGAGCATCTGAGCAGGAAGACCTGGGACCTGTGTGAAAGCTTCCCCTTGCTCCTGTGGTAAACCCTGCCCCAAAACATGGGGAGGTGCTGGCAGGGCCTTGTGCCAGAGCAGCAGTTCAGGACCTGCTCCTCAGCCTCTTAGGGGATGTGCCCAGTCCTGAGGAGGAGCTCTCAGACTGAGAAGGGGAAGGGCCTTCTGTCCCCACACATGGCTGAAATTGCCCAAACTTCCTTCCTTGAACCAGTTCCTGATTTGCAGTGATAAAACATCCTCCTAAAGGCTGGGGAAAACACCCACCTCAGCACCCAGAGCAGGGACAGCCCACAACCCCAAGGGACCACTGCGATAACTCTGCCCAGATAAGAAGAGATGCCACGTACCGTGGAGCAGAAGCTGAGCTGCAGTTTCAGGGCAGGAGGCAGAGCAGGCAGCAATCCCAGGAACCTGACACAACATCTTCCTGCTTCAGCCCTTCCCAGGAGCAGGTAGGTCCTGCAGGTGCTCCTTATATTGGCTTATATTTGGCCCACCTGAGTTCAGCTGGGGAGCAAACCCGCACAGGGTTCAGCTGGGACAGCCTGGGGCTGGGCAGGGCCTGTTCTCCCTCTGTCACCATGCCCAGCACAGGTGCCCCCAGTGCAGGTCCAGCCCTGCTCTGTGACCTTCCCTGACCTGCAGAGGTGACACTGGGGGGTGAGGCTGAGCCCCACTGGGGTGAGGTGTTGCTGGCTGGCTCCCAGTTAGTCCAGGGTGAGTCCATGTTGCCAGCACTGAGGTGGTAGGTGTCTGCTGAGGAAAGGCCAAGCCGAGGACCTCTGGGAAGGATCAATATGTTTTTCTGCCTCCTCTCTTCCTTTCCCTTGCTGTGTGTGACTCCTATTGTCCATTGTTTCATGTCCTGGGGCCAGATCCCACAAGCAGCTGCCCTGAGTGTGCCTCGTGGGTGAGGAGAGCAGGAAGGAGTCGTGGGATGTCATGCCTGGCTCATAGGCAGCGTCCAGCCATTGCTTCCTCCTTGCTGTAGCTGCACAGGCCTGTTGGCAGAGCAGCCTGCCTGGATTAGCCCATTTATCTGAGCTCTCTGGAGCTGTGGGTGAGGCACTCCAGGCTCTGCCAGGCCCTATGCATGGGCTCAAGCACCTCACTTGCCTCCCCACAATCCTAAAAGAAGGGCTGTCCTTCAGCACCAAGCTCTGCAGCTTCAGTAAAGTGACCTTTGCTGTGCAGGGCACTCTGATGTAAATCCTTGTCTTCCTGGAGCCCATGGAATGCCCCAGTGGCTGTAGCAGCCCTGGCAGGGAGCAGAGCTGACGTGCTGCTGGCTCTGGTGGATGGATTTGCTCTCCCATTGTGAAACTGAGCTCGAGGGTGCAGGAACGAGGGGAAGGGGCACGGGTGTGGCAGCTGCTGCTGGGTGAAGGGCTAGCTTGTCCCTGGAGTCGGCCTGCTGTGCCCACGGAGCGTCCTTGCCCACTGGTGTTAATGCCAAGTGCTTCTCGACATCTCCAACACTGATCTCCTTTCCTGTTGCTCTGTGGCCCCTGCAGCTTTGGAACGACGAGGTGGAAAAAGTAAGTACCCAGCTGAAACTGTGCTCAAACCTCGTGGGTGTGCTGGGGGTGTTTGGGGCCAGGGTTGCTGTGGAACCCTCCCTGCTCACGGGCAGGGTCAGGGGGTGCTGCTGTTGTCAGCCCCAGCCCTGATGCTACCGTGTGGCTCAGTGTGACTGGGTCCACCTGGGAAGAGCCTTGCCCAGGGGCCAGTTTGTGTTTGTGTGTGGCAGAAGGCAGCTCAGAGCCCTGCCCTGCGTGGCAGGAACACAGGGGATGCACCAGCGGGGACTCGGCCCTGCTCTGTGGCCAAGGCCCTGCCTGCCCCCATTGTCCATGTGCCTCTGGGAGCTCCTGGGCCTGGGCCTGGCCAGCAGCTCCATGCAGAGCTGGAGCCAGGACAGTTTCCCTGTGCACATCCCCAGCTGCTGGAGGGCACAGCCCTGTCAGGAGGGCAGGTGGGAGGGCTGGAGCCTGTTGTGGAGCCCAATTCTCTCTGGGTGAACTGCACTTACCCTTTGGAGTGGGTCTGTGGAGGCAAATCCTGGGTCTCAGGCTCTGCAAGGGCAGTGTGACTTGTCCATGAAGATGGATAGGGGCTGCTGGTGGGCTGAGAGCAGGGTGAGCTCTGTGTGGAGCTCCAGCATGGTTCAGAGCTCCCAGAGACACTTTCTGGGATCCTGTTGGCTTCCACTCCTCGAACACCCCCAGTAGACACGGGCCTGAAGTGCAATGGCAGAGTGGCACATTCCTGCTTGCTGTGCATGAGAGCAGCTGTTCCTGCCTTACTCCAGAGGCACCAGCAGAGTGGACTGGCTGATCCTGAACCAGCTCTCCCTGTTCTTTGACCCCTTCAGTCCCTCACACAAACCAGCTGACTGCAGCCAGCTATAACCATGCCAGGATGTGTTCCTTCATCCTCTCTTTTGGTCTGTCCTGCTTGGATAGACCAAAGTATGTCAGTAACCATGAAAAGTTCTGTGCCTGAGAGAAGCACAAGACTAGAAGGGACCTGCCAGGTCACATCCAGTGCTGGCTTTGTAGGAAACTGCATCCTGCAGCTGCTCAGAGCTGGCAGGGAGAGGCCAATCCCAGGCAGTGCCAATGGAGCTGGGTCTGCCTGGCACAGGTTCTGAATAACTTGAATACTGAAGTCTCAGCCCACTGGAGCAAGTCTCTTGGTGCTTTGAAGGCATTTCCTGTTACATTCCCCCTTCTCCTTTAAATAATCCCCCTCATACAGGGGATGGAAGAAAATAGATCAGTTGTAGCTTAAAATAGATAAATCTGATTAAAAGACAGTCAAAGCATTTCTTTTCTGTAGCCTGGCTCTACCCTGGTGGTGGTAACACTGGTACCAGACGAGAGCTGTGCTGGTCCCCTTCAGTTTGTCCTGCTGGGAGTACTGGCTCTCCTCTGGGGTCACCAGCCATGTGGCCTCTGCTCTTGAGTCTGCCAGCCTGGGGGGATCAGCCCTCTGGGCTCAATTCCAGATTTGTCACTCCTGTGCCAGAACGATCAGGGTGTTTCCAGAGCAGCCAAAGGACCCTGCAGGAGGGGAAAGGGCTCTCCTTGCAGTGGGCAGCACTCTGCTGTGACCAGTCACAGCACATCCCAAGGGGAAGCCAGCACCTTGTGCCTGGTGTTGACGAGTGAACCAGGCTGGAGAGAACACGTGGGGCTCTTTGTCACCCCTTTCCACCTGGCAGCAGGAGGGCAGAGCTGGCACCAGAGCAGCTCTGGAGCTCCTCTCCCTGCCAGGATCCACCTGGCTGTTCTGGTACTGCAGAACTGCCCCAGTGTAAATGTTTGCTGAGGGGGGAGAGATGTTCTGGCTGGCTGGGGAAGAGGGTCTCCAGTGTCAGTCTGTCTCTGAATTCCCAGTGCCTGCTGTGGAGCTGCCTGCTCTTCACTGGTGTTCAATTCTCCTAGCTCAAAACCAGCAAGTAGCTCCAAAGGAGAGCCTTGAGTTGAAGTTGGATTGGGATGTTCATCTCTATTGCAAAGACTTAATGAGCAGCAGCAAAGTGGTAAATGGTGCCTGGCCTCTGCCTTTGTTCTGTGGTGATAAAAAGGAAACCACTGCACTTCAGAGAGCAGCTTAGGGAGGCTGTCACATTCCTGTGCCTGCAGGCACAGGACGAGGGGGATAACAAGACCGGTGCTGGCATGGGACTGGCTCTGCACATACCTCAGGATTAGCAAAGCCTCTCCATCTTCATGTTCTAGTCTTGTGAGAGCAGGAGCTTCCCAGCTTGATGCATCAAGTCTTGAGCTGCCATTCCATGCCCTGCCATGATCCAGAGTAGGACGAAGCAGGAATCAAGCTGAAATACAGCCTGAGGTCTCTGGGATCCCATCCCAGGGTGTCTTGTGCCTGGTGCTCGGTGTCACGGGAGCATGTGGATCCCACTGAGCTGCAGCACCCGTGTCTGGGAGCCAAAGGGGGCTGGTGGGGGGTTGGAGGGGCAGAACAGGGGTCCTGCCCTGTGCTGCCTGAGCCCCCCACCCTGTTTGCAGGCGGAGCACGAGCTGAGGCTCACACAGACCGAGTTCGACCGCCAGGCAGAGGTGACCCGTCTGCTGCTGGAGGGGATCAGCAGCACACACGTGAGTCTCGCCGGGCACCAGGGGGGGACAGGGACTACAGGGACTCTGGCTCCTTCCTTAAAGAGTGCCGAGAGGATGATGGAGCCCTGCACTGGGAATAGAGGGAGATGTGGTAAATTTGGATGCTGCAGCAACCTTCTCATAAGACCCGGACTGTTCAAACTAAACCCACAGTGAATTGTGCACAGACAGTGCCCCTGTGGCTTCTGCAGCCCTCCAAGTGCTTCCAGGCCAGCAAAACCTTGTTCTGTGACTGGAGCTGTGGGGTGGCCACCCGGGCATGCAGAGCCTGCTTCTCTCAGGGGTAGCAGTAGCTGCAGCAGGAGAGTTTCTGTGCCTGGCAACCAAACCCTGTCAAGCTGATGGTCCTTTTCCCTCCAGGTGAATCATCTTCGCTGTCTCCACGAGTTTGTGGAGTCTCAGACCAACTATTATGCTCAGTGCTACCAGTTCATGCTGGACCTGCAGAAGCAGCTGGGCAGGTAAGACAAGAGACTGCTTTTAGTTCCCTGAGGGTTATTGATCTCATTGCCCTCACTCAGCCTCCTTTCCCTCCCGCATCATAACCCTGGGTAGTTACAAAGCCCCCTCCCAGCTCTGACAGGGTTTAGAGTGGTGCCCAGCCCTGGTGCTGGTGCATTTGGAGCAGGCATTGCCGTGGGATTCATCTGGGGTTTATACATTCCTCTCAAAGCGTGACAGGCCACGGGAGTTGGAACATTCTTCCTCTAAATTAGTTAAATCACATGGGACTCAGATTCCTGTTGCCAGGCAATGAGCCTGAGCGTGCTCGGCTGCAGCAGTAACAAATCCCAACTTCCACGTTCAGTGCCAGTGCTGCACATCCCGTGGGCTGGGCTGGGCTGGGCTGTCCTGCCTGGTTCCATCACACCAGCACGGGGGCCTGGCCCAGGAGGGGCTGTTGCCTCTCTGTGATCACTCACTGCTCCTGTTGTTCTTTTCCATGCCTGCAGCTCCAAAGGAGAAATGTAAGTACCATGTTGGCCAGGACAAAACTCTGAGGGCCCTCTGTCCCCCTCAGCCACTCTGGGGTCTCCAAGAACTTGCCTCAAAGGGCCAGAGCTGCACCCCGTGAGATAAAAGAGCCTGAGCTCCATTACTGTCTCTTTAGATAGCCCACAAAGCTGGGAGCCTCCAGCTGGGGCATCCAGTTTAGCAGCAGTGTCCATCCCTTTCCTGAAGAGCTAGCAGGCAGAACAGGTAACACAGACCATGTGAGAGCAGGGCAATGGGCTCAGTCAAACAGCTGCAGAGCCAAGAGCAGCACTTGCCCAGCCCCCTCTGCTGTGCCACACTTCAGTCTGCTCGTCCTGAAACAGGACAAATATCACCCTTGTGCAGTCTCAGCACCTGACCACAGTGTGTTTCCCCATGTGAGGGGCAGTGTGGATGTTACAGGTGAGGCTGGAGCATCACCTCTGCAGGGTAACTGCTGACAGCAGGGGCTCTGGGTGGTTCCTCAGCCTGGAGCCTCGCTGAGCTCTGCTCTTTCCTCCCATCTCAAGATTTTCAGGCACATTCGTTGGCAACACAGAATCCACGTCCCCTGCAGCTGTTGTGTCTGCTCCAGCTGCTGCTGCTGCCACACTCCCTGCTGTGCCTACGATCCCCGTGGTGCCCACAGTTGTTGGGGTGCCCAACACGGTGGCAGAGGGGGTGCTGAACCCCAGTGAGGTGAAGCCCCCGGCCAGCGGGACACGGAAGGCCAGAGTGCTCTACGACTACGAAGCCGCCGACAGCACCGAGCTGGCTCTCCTTGCAGATGAGGTTGGTGTAACTGCCCAGCAGTCTGTTGTGTGCCCAGCAAAGCCTTTAGTCACTTTCCTGCCCCTAAAACCTGCTTTATGGCACTACTAGAGTCTTTACCTGGACACAAGTATCCCCTGAGCTGCAGACAGTTGTGTTCACAGCCATTTGCTCTTTAACATCACCCCAGTAACTCCTCGATTCCTGTTGGAGTCCAAGTGGACCCAAAGTAAAATACCCCAATACTCAAATACAGCTGCCTAATCCAGAGCTGTGGGATAAGCTGCTGGCTGGAGGCCTGCTCTAGTCATGCTGAGGAAAAAAGGAAATTCAGCAAGCTGCAAACCCTTCTGTTCTCTGAACTTCTGTAATCAGAAGGGATTATATATCAACATGTAAAAATACCTCAAGTAACTTTGGAGAATGAAAAGGCAGCAGGGACATCACTGGGCAGCTTCCCATGGCTGTTGTGTTAAAGCTGCAGACAGCTCCAGGGAAAGGGCACAGATTGCCTGGTAAATGAACTTTGAGAATTACTGTTCTTTCAGTCCCCCCTGACTGAACTTGGCTCTGCCTGCAGACTGAGGTCCTGTCTGATGCTGTCTTCTCTCCCCAGATGATCACTGTGTACAGCCTGCCAGGCATGGATCCAGACTGGCTCATAGGGGAACGAGGGAACCAGAAAGGGAAAGTTCCTGTCACTTACTTGGAACTGTTAAGTTAAATGTTTCCAGGAAGAATGTACAAGCAGAATACACCCCTCATCTCCTGGCACTTGTATGCGGATTTCTTCATCCGAGACCATTGCTCTCTCTTCAGGGTCGACACTCTCCATTGCTAGTGTGGGAATTGTGGGAAAGAAGTGGTAAAACCATTATGGGGAGGTTTTGGGAAAGGGCTGATGGCACCCACGACTGAATTTGTTACCTACCAGTGCAGCCTGCTCTGAGGTCAGTGTTGATGGCACAAGTTCCTCCATTATTTCCCCTTCCCTTGCTCCTCTCAGTGGCTTTCCCGGGGCGAGCCGTGTCCCTCAGCAGCTGCTCTGGAGCCCCAGTTACACCTCCCTGTGTCTGCTGTGGGTCGGTGCCTGTCAGCCCCTGCCCTCCTCCCTCTTCTCCAGCAGTAGGATTGCCCAAGTGCAGCCACTGAGCATTCCAGTAGGGAAATGTCCCACACCCCCTCTGACACATCCCAGTAAGGCCAGGCAGCCGCAGTTAAGCTTTAGGAGCCTGTTAAACCCATCCAGCCGTGGGGGAACAGCAGTGCAGGGCTGACCTAGAGCCACACTCACCGTCCTGGGGCCTGGTGGCTCCTCTCTACCCCTGTCCTCTGGAAAACTGCCTTGTGGAGACCAAGCTGGTACCACAGGGCCGACCCCCAAACCTCAGTGCAAGGGACCATCATCTCGCTTGCGTTTCCTCCGAGAAACTGCTCTTGGACTGCAAAGTTTACAGCCTTTTTACAGCTTTGCTCCCCATGTTACTGTCCAGGCTCTTCTGTCAGTGCATCTGTCCAGGCATGTTTTAGCCTGACTTTGTTTTCACCCCGAGTCTCTGATTTAATGAATGTTTCCCCTCCCATCTCAGCAGTGAACAGAGCTGGTGCAGAAAGGGCCTTTCCCACCTGCTGTGACCTCCAGCAAGGGGCTGTTCTTGGCCATACACACACCCCCACAGCCCAGGCTGCCCTGGAGGGATGTGCTGGTTTAGCTCAGGTGTGTGTGTGCCTGCTCATCCCAGAATGGACTTTTAGCTAGAGCTCACCCAAAGGACTTCACTGTTGTGTCACTGGTTTTCCACTCCAGCTGAATGGAGGAGAAGCTCATCTGCACCAAGCTCTCTGTTCACCCCCTTCTCCTGGGTATGTCAGAACTAACTTTGCTTGTTTATTGATCTTTTGCACTTTCCCCAATGGTATCGTGACCACTCTAATGTAACAGGGCACTGAGCACCTGTGTTTGTGGGGCTCGTGGGTTTCAGCACTTATTTGCCAATAAACAAACTGCCTGACCTCCTGCCTCGGCATCTTCTGTGGCCTCAGGGCTGTCCCTGCTCTGCAGCAAAGAGGGGGACAAGCAGGGAGGCAGAGGGAGCAGTGAATTCCTGGTATTGTGGGCTTGGAAACTGGGGATAAAAGCAAAACAAAAGCTGCTAATCTTTCCTGTCCCACCTGAAACGCCCAACAGGCTTTGGTAATGTCTTGCAGCTCTTTTCCCAGATGACACATCTCAGTTGTACTACAGCTTCAGGGGCTCTGGGAAATAACAGCTCCTCCTTCACCTGGAGCAAAAATAGAACACAGGATGACTTCAGCTGCTGAGAGATCCCAGTGCTATTCTAGATCTAACAGACTTTTTTTGTTGTTATGGAAACTAGATCTGCTGCTGATCTAAAATCCTAAAGCCTTGTCCCTAGCACCCAGCCTGGGAGGAACTCCTGGGAGAGGCAGCCGTGGAGAGGCTCTGTAGGGCAGGAACAGCACTCGGCTGTTCTACTTAAAGGAAAGGGAACAAGGAAATCAAATGATATTCCTGTTTCAGTTGGGTTTACAATTGCCAGGATTACCACTCCCACAGTCTATTAGAGATCTACCCCTGCCTATTTCCCACCCACCTTCCATGTGTGCCTTTCCCTCAGGCCAGTGTTTCCCTGTTATTCCTCTCCCTGGCTCATTAAAGAGGAAGAAAAATTCTAGCAAAACCAGTAGCAGCTTAATGATGCAGAAAATGGTGTCTCTTCCCTCAGAGCAGCCAGAAGGAATTCTGGTCCCTCTGCAGTAGCAGAAAGCACATAAAAAATCCATTGCTACTCCTGCCTCTGTGCAGGAAGGTGACACTGGTGCTGCAGCTCTGCAGATGTCAGGGGAGCTCCCCTTGGCTGGGTCCATCCCCTCTGTGGCTGGAGCTCTGAAACACACATACCCAGCAGCATCCACTGCTCTGTCTGGCACCCAGAGCTCCTGCCAAGCACCACAGACTCGCTCTGGTGCTTGAGTAAACATCTAAAAGAATGTATGACTTCACCCTAAATTCCCATCCTACCCATTCTTGTTCAACACCAACACAGTGATGAGCACACTGCGACTTCCAAGGCTCTAATAATAAAGATCCCCACCAGAGCCACCAAGAAACAGCCCCTGCTGTAACTGAACCTGCTCAGATGCACCAGGGGCTTTGCTTCCCTCACCCATTTGGTGTCTCTGCAGTTCTTTACGTTCAGCTCTCCAGTCACACTCAGTCTCCCCATGGAATCACCACCAGGCTTATCACTGTCACCACCTCACCCCTGTCAGAGCAGCTCACCTCTGGTTTTGGAGGGTAAATAAGCCTCTCCCTTCTACTTTAAGACCATTTACTCCAGTCAGCTAGTTCAGATCTCTCCAAAGCCTTCAGGGCTTGTGAAACCAGATAAGGCAAATGTGCCAGAATATTGCCAGCACTTCAGCTTACAGGATGAAAACAAACCTCAAAGCAAGATAATCTCATTTTCTTATTCCAGTCTCTTAAAACTGTAGAGATCTGAAAGGTTCTGGCTGGTTAAACAATTAAGCGCCTCTTTAGGAAATAATTGGTAAGTTACTAGCTCACAGCTACACTGAAATTTGATTTTTTTACCTTATACAAGTCTCTAGAGTTCAGGCTTTATTTTAAGCAGTAATTACCACCCTTCTCTTCCTGTCTCCATCACTGAGCCTCAGCACCTTAGAGGGTTTGCTGATTTATTCCAGAGCCACAACACAGGATGCAGCTTCACTGCAGAGTCCCTTCCAGTGTGAGGCTGTGCCCTCCCTGTGCTGCACAGGCATGTGCAGGGCAATCCTCCCTGAGGAGTGTTTTACAGTGCTGCTCGTTTCAACCCTCCTACGAGTTCCCCAACATGAGAAAGGGAGTGGGTGTGGGGAAGCCGAGGGAATCAGCCCTTAATTACAGTCATTTCAAAGGGTATTGTCACTCACACACCACAGCCTTCGCTGGCACTTCAGCCCAGCAGAACCACCACAGCTGGAGCTGCTGTGTCCACCACAAACCCACGAACCCAGCTGCTGTCTATAAAGGTTTTAATATCAGTATAAATAGGGCACAGTTACAAAAAACTGCAAGACTGGAGCAATGGAATTCTGACGTAAAAACCTTAAGTGAGGCCTTGCTCTTCAGAAACACACACAACACACAGACTGCAGGGTGAAGGGAAGGCGTGAGCACACATACACCATCGTGCCTTGAACCATTCAGTACAAAAACAGCAGTAGAAAGAAGGTCTCTGAATTGCTGGCTGATCCCTTGGGTGTGCCTTAGCTGGACTCTGTGCGGGAGAGGCACATTGCACCTTGTGTTAGGAGCAGAGCTAATGCCCAGCAGGAAGTGTCTCCTTTCTCCATCCAGCCACAGCTCCCCCAGCTGAGGTACAAGCTATAAAAATAAAGGTTTTGACTGTTCAGTGCTTGTGCCCAGCCAGGATGCTCTGGCAGAGGGAGTGAGCAGGCTGTGCACGTGGGCTGGTCACCAGAGAGCCGCTCTGGGCTCTCCTTACATTCCTCTGCTCCTGGGTGGCAAGAGTTCCATGGGATCTCACTGCTTGGGTGACACCACTGCCCACACCTGGCCTCCCTCCCTTCCCCAGTCCTTGTTCCAGCTCTGCCAAAGGTGATGCCTTCTGTGGTGGACAAGAATCGTTCCGCTGCAGGTCCTGAAAAGGGAGGCAGGGCCAGGACAGAATCTATCTCTGCACGTGCCGGACAAAGGCCTGCACGAGCTGAAACAAGGGCTCCTGCCCCTCTGGGCCCAGCTTGGAGGTGGACTTTCCTTGGGGAGAGGGGAGGACCCCGCTGGCAGGTGAAGAGGGACCACCCCTGCGGAAGTACCGGGACAGGCTGGAGAGCAGCGTACTCTGGAATCAGAAGTGTGGCACAAGTCAGAGCTGCTGCTTCCCACCACACACCCTCCCCTGCCCACCCCAGCTCCCCCAGCACAGGGACGTGCCAGGGTGTGCAGCCCAGGCTGTTCATTCCCACTGGCAAATGGGACCTTCTCCCCCAAGACATGCTGAGCCCCGAGAGGCAGAGGATGGCACAAGGTGCTCACCAGCTCCGAGCTGAGCTCCTGCTTCATGCGCTGCTTGTCCCGGGGGTGCACGGCCGGGTCCCGCAGGTACCGCACGGCCTGCGAGATGAGCAGGTAGAAACAGTTCTCCATTGTAAACATGAGCAGAGACCTGTGCAAAGACACACGAGTCAGCAGGGGCCAAGAAGGTCGGCACACTGGGGTTTCCAGGGCGAGTGCTCCAAGAGAGGCTTTGCACGAGGGAACTGTGTTACTGTGCACACTCTGCTCAAGCAGAGATGCCCAAAAACTGTGCTCTACAGACCAGAAACCCCTGTGGCAATCAGGAAAAGTACCAGTAAATAAGCATCAAACACCTCTTTACTTGCATCTTCAGTGGTTGATTTATGATGGGATGGCTTCACACACACTCCCCCCAAAAACCCCTGCTTGCTTTGGAGACCTGAACTCCCTTGGATTCAGAGTGAGACACTCCAAAGCTACACAAACACCTCTAAACTTCAGTTCTGATGTGAGGAGCTTTGGGTTCTGCTGCTTGGCTGTGGCTACACCCAAGAATTAGAAACTTACTTGAGGGTTTTGGTTCCCTCTTGCATATTCAGCCCTGCAGCCTGAGGGAAAGGTTCCTTCTTCTTATCCAGCTTGGAGGGAAAAAAAGAAGGCATTAGAGACAGGAGATATGAAAGAACTAGTCCTGCTCTTCAAAGCAGCAGCTGAAGGAGCACTCTGGGGCTGAGGGCCAGTACCTCTCCCAGCATGTTCAGGGCCACGTTGACTGTGGCCAGGAGGGTCCCAAAGGAAGGGGCGACGTCCGAGTCAAAGGCTGGTGTGGTGAAACTCAGGACAAAGAGCACATTGTATTCAGCAAGGTCCAGAGACTGTGGAGACACAGAAAGAGGTGGGAGACCCTCCAAGCCATGTGTGCTGTTGCCACAGGAACAGGAATACCCAGGCCCTTATCACACTTTTCATATGGAGCAATGGAAGCACTGTGGTAACTTCCCAGATCTCAGGTTACAGATGGAGCAGTAAAGTGTTCTCTACAGCACTGCATGACCAGGCTCCATGGCTCTTCTCACACACCTCCCATCACTGGCACACCAAGGTACTGACTGCTTCCACACTGTTCTCAAACACTCAGCTGTGCATACCAGAGGCACAGGAGAAGGAAGATCCCTATCCAGCAGTGAGCAGCAGGACACTGCCAGAATCAAGGATTAAACCCTCCCTTCCTGAAGCTGCAGATCAGCCACGAGGTCACACCACTATGGGTTAGGAAGAGGATTCTTGCTGAGGAGTGGTGCACTGAGGGTACAAGCCCACTGGCTTACTGACTGCTCGAGTGGGGTCACATGGACACAGTGTTGTGCAGCTCACACAAAATCCCAGCCAAGCCTTCCTTTCACACTGAGCAGTGCCTGATTCCCCAGGGGAATGCCTTGTGTCCTGCCTCCCTGCTCTGTGACAGTGGGGTCACTGCCCCAAGCAGGACACACTGTCCCTCCCCACACAGACCCACAGCACCCCTGGGAATGCTGGGAACTGCCCCCTCCATGGGGCAGCACATCCCCCTCTGCCCACCTGGTCCAGGAGGATCTGGCAGACGTCGGGGGTGAAGTGGCGCAGGGCAGCCAGGGACTTGCTGAGGATCTTGAGGAGGCTGTACTGCACTGTGAGCAGGGCCTTCTGCTCTGCTGCCTCTGACTCGGGGCTGGGGTGTTTGGAGGAGGCCTGGGGGTTGCGCTGCACGCGGGGAGTCACGCTGGACGGGAGGGAGTCGCCGTTCTTGGTCTGTGGAGACAGCAGGAAGAAAGTCTTGAATACTAATACGGTTATTGTGCACTAAGACAAATGACTTGAGGGGAAAAAAATGTTGTGAACAAAGGGAATGAGGGAATAAGGCATCCAAAATCTGAGAATCTACATTTGGCGTGCACTGGGGAGGCTCTGCATTGCAGCTTGGCAGCTGCAGAGGCTGTTTGGGTTCCACATTCCAGAAAAAGAATGATCAGCACACCAAAGCTGAGCCACGCTGAACTAACACAGCAGCAGCAATGCATCTTCTCCACTTTGTGCATCTGGGGATGTCCCAAAAACAAGAACTATCTCCCTTGGACAAATTAAATCAAATCAAGGACACCAGGTCAACAGTGGCTTAATGAATGGCACTCCAGAGTCCTCCAGCAATGCAGCCTTCTGGCTGCAGGGTAGAATGACAACAGCACCATTCAACACAGGCTGCTGGTTCTCTAGGACTGCCTTTACTCTGTCCAGAGGTTCTTAGTCTCCAGGCTACCCTTTGCTGTGGAGAAATGCAAATCCTAACTGATGATGGCTGTCAGTAATTCCCACTAGGATTACCAACAATCCATTCAATATCCAAGAGCCTGGACATGGAATATCATTTGCCTTCCCTCAGGGAGCACAGTGTGGTTCAGGATCCTCACCTGCAGGTAGTGCTGGAGCATTTTGCGGCTGTGCAGGAGGGAGGTGCAGGCCTGGCACAGGTAACACAGGTTCACCTGGAATAAATAAGGTCAGGGAGAAATCTCTTAAAAGCTCAAAACCCCCCATCTATTCACTACCAGTGGTGGAGGCTGGAAAATGCAGTTAAACAAAGCACTGAGATCATAAAGGGGCCATGCAGTCTCTTCATTTCCCAGTATTCTCTTGGAATCACCTGGCACTAAGAACTGAGAATAAACCACTGAATTCCACAAGTTATTTTCCCAAGCTATCACTTCTCTGTATTTCCTCACTCAACTCAGACAAGGTACTGACAGAACATGCACTGAAATAACCTCAGCTGAAGTTCCCATTAAAAGAGCAGCAATAAGAAGGTGATACAGTACCATTTTCTCACAAGACATCCAAACCCCTGCACTCCAAGGCCATGTATTATCTACACCAAGATCCTGATTCCTACCTGCATGTCCCTCATAAGCTGTGGCAGGTGGAAATGCCACTCCTTTGTGAAATTGGAGAGCTGAAGGATGAAGCCAACAGTGTGATCAGCCTCCTCCAGACAGGCCAAGCTCTGCACTGTCCGTACTGCGTTCAGGCACTGCAAAGGACAGAAGTAAATCAGGGCCATGACAGACAAATCACAAAAATCCCATTCCTTCCTCTAGAAAGAAAGATGAATGTGCAGCCTGCACTGACACAGCCCAGCCAGGGCAGGTATTTCAATATGCAGGACACAAGTTTGCTGACCCCAGTGGTGAGTGAACCCTCACCAGAGCATTTTTGTTATCTGAGCCAGGCTGAGCGGAACCCACCCCCAAGAACAGCCCTCATGCTTTTCTTTCCAGAGCCACAGGACAAAGTGAGCTCCCCTCAAACTCTCACCTCAGCTACTCTTGAGTTGGCACATTAACCACCTGTTGCAAGGTTACAACCCCAGGAGTGAGCAGATGGTGATTGTCCAGCTCTAACAGGTACCACAACGATCACCCCCACCTGACTGCATGGCTTGTGCATCCCTGTCCTCCCTGTCCCACCACTGTGTTATCCCACTGTGACTCTTCCCAAGGCAGGAGCCTCTTTTCAATGCACCTGCAGTTTCTGGCTCATTTGCACTGCTGTAGGAACAGAGAAGCCAGGGGAGCCACCCCAGGGGGAGGCTGTGCACACCTGAAGGATCCTCTCCTGATGGACACCCACGAAGTCCAGTGCTTCTGTCAGGAAGTTGTATCTCAGTGTCTTGAGCAGGCGCTCCATGAGGGACATGGAGAGCCGGTAGACCCCAGGCCAGGAGGGGGCATCCAGGGACTTGCGGGATGATGCAGATGTCTGAACAAATCACAGACACAAACAACCCACTCAGTTCCCTCCACAGCACTCTGGCAGTGCCCAGTCTCTGGGGTGGCTGCTGTCCCCCCACGCTGGGGCCACAGCCCACAGAGCAGGGCAGGGCAAGCTCTCTAGGCACATTCGCAGAGGGAGGAAGCAGCCCCCACCTGAATGGCTCCGTTTGTGCTGAGCTGGTACACACTCAGGAGGGGCAGGCACACGCTCTGGGTGACACCAGCTCCAGCCATTGCTGCTGCTCCCTGCAAGACACAGAACAAACTGCTGCTGGAATCTGTCTCTGCTCCCTGAGGCTGAAGAGACTTGTCCTGCATCAGGTATTTCTGTCCTTGCATTGTCACTGCCCTTTTAGAGAACTGTTATCTACAACCATTCTGTGTTGTTGAAAGTTCAACATCAAGAAAAGCAACAATAAAATCTAATCTGCATAACTCCATTTATTCCATTTATCACCTGGTTTGGTATGAACCTAATCTTTACAAAGGGCTTTGGAATAACCTTGCTCTCACCTAAAGCCCCACACAAGTTCAGTTGGCAACAGGAAAGTAACACTTTATCAGAACTAATGGAGAAGCAGGTTCCAACACCTGATAGAGAGGGGTATTTGCATTGCAGAATCCATTCAGTGAAAGTGTCTGCTCTGTATGACAGAGACTGCCCTGGCTGGCTCAGCAATTCCACTTGAGCCAGGGAAAACTATGGAAAACAAGGCACACTAAGCAAAAAACCCCTTTATCTGCAGCTCATTGTTCAGCTGCCATTTCCCATTCAGTGTACAGCCACGTGCTCTCACCCCTCTGCGTCTCTCACCTGTTGAGTCCTTGCTAAGGTCAGCAGCAAATGTAAGGAGGCCTCTGTGAAGTGAAGGTTTTGTTTAACTCTCAGGCTGATCTCCAATGCAGCAAAGATGGTAGGAAGCACAGGGACTTTCCTGGTAATCTGCAGCCAGTAGTCTCCATCTTCATCCACCTCACAGAGCTCCTTGGCCAGGTGCAGACCCAGGACACACACCTGCAGTGAGGAGGAAAGGAGAAGCAGGTACAGGGTTTACAGGGCTGATATTGAGTATCAAGAAAAGCCTCAAAAGCATTTACTAACACAACCTAAAGTTCATTGTCAGAATCATAAATCAAGGCCCCTGGGATCTCTCAGATTACACTCTGCACACCCTTGGTGGCTGTATTAGCAATCCTGACAATGTTTTCAGGACACATCTGAAGGAGAGGCAGCAACAGCTGATCTCCCAGGCTGAAGTGTGCCAAAAGACATGGGATAATTCTGAAATAGAAACTGCTCAAACTTCCTTTGAAGGCGTCAGGCTGCAAGGGAAAGTTGTTTCAAATATTACAGAACTTGTCTAGAGAGAAGAAACAAGGCTGCAGAGCAGCTGAGCAGGTCCTTTACCCCATCTCGCTGGTCCTTGTGCTTAACCCGGGAGGCATCATCAGTCTCCATGCTGTCCTTGTCCTCCGCAGCGTCCCCCAGGGTCAGGCTGTGCCGAGTCTGGTCGAAGAGTGCAATCACCTCATCCTGCAGTGTCTCACACACACTCAGCACCAGCTGGGAGTACTGGGGGATGTCATTCACTGGGACACACACAACAGACCCCGTTAGCACACAGCCCTTGGGCTCGGCTCTCCAGTTTAACTGGTAACATCCCTGAGACACGTTCAGTATTTATTCTGTTCTCATTTCAAAACCTACCAAACAGAATGTGGTGAACTGTGGCTAAGTTAGATGTTTAAGTCTAGGAGGATACAATAAGGGATGAAAAGGCCATCTGGATAACAAAACCATGTAGTTTCACCAAGAAGTCATATAAACTCATGTCAAAACACAAATCAAGCATTACTATGGATGTATCACTTCATAACTGCCCATTACAGCAATTCCCACCCATTGCTCCAGAATTCTGGTACTGGCCCATGCAGACTGGCTGCAGTCTGTGTTCTGTGACTCCAAATAATATTACATTCAAAACCATTGTAATAAATTGTACCACCTTTTACCAGCACGACTAGAAACTCCAACAGCAAAGAAAAACAATTAAAAACAACCAAACCCTCCACTTTCTATGTATTTTGCAAAACCTGTGGGCTTGCAGGGCCCAAGCAAGACAAGCTGACAGACTTCTCAAAGTGCTTTTGTATGTGTCATCCAGAGAAATCCTGCCCAGATTCCACTGAGGGTCTCCCAGTGCTGCTGCCATGTCAGAAGCCCCACAGGGGCAGGGATAATGACCAGACTAATTCCTCTGAATTCTAACAAAATGCACCCTGTCTTGTGTTTGGGTCTTTTGTTGTCCTAGCTAGAAACTCATGGCAGAATCTAAGCTCTGCAGTCACTCTGTGAGAGGCTGACCAGGGTGTCCCTCCCACACCTGCTGAGCTGCTTCCACAAACACATGGGAGCCACACTGATCAAACACAGAGGTTATGTCAGGGAACAAGAGGAGGGAAGACATGGCCATAGTGTGAATGACAAACTTCATCTGTTTCCAAAACTAGCCAAAGCAAGGAAGACAAAGGGAGAGAAGTGCCACAGGTTGGTGACTCCCTTCAGCACCCTGCACTGCACAGCACCACACACACTTCCTGCTTGGTACAGGGCATGCTCAGCCCTGCAGCCCCTGCACATGCACCACCTCACCTTTCATCTCCTTCATTTGCAGGACTGTGATAAGAGCTGAGAACACTTTGGCTTTGGTTTTCTCCATCATCTGCTGATCTGCCTGTAGCACTCCCTCCAGAATCTGCGTCAAGGAGTTTATGATTTTATCCACAGAACTCAACTCGCTGACAACAAAAAGGGAGAGCTCTTCAGATTAGACAAGATCCCTCAATAAATATATTGGCTTGACTGGATCGTAAGTTACATGATCCACACAAACAAAAGCAGTTCTTCCAAGTAAAGTTTAAGTCACCACCTGGATCTCACTAAAGACATTCCACAGAATGAGAGAATGCATCTTCCCTTCACTGTGAGAATGAGAGTGAGAATGCAGGGCTAACTACCACAAAAGCTCTTTTGATACTTCTCACCAGCAAGCAGGAAGCCAAACCATAAACTGCATTGCTACTACACATTTCACAGAATTTCAACAACAACCTAGAGACATTTGGCATCCCGAAAGAGAATTCTATGAGAAGCCTTCATTTCCCTTCCCAATTCACTCAGGGCATCACACTTAACATGATCTCGCAAGTTTTTATTTCTAGCAGTGACTAAAAATCAAGCCAAGTACCCACCTCTTCCACTGTTTGAGCAGGATCAGGAGAAGGGTACACAGCATGGAGCCCAGCTGCAGGCAGGACACTGACATGGGAACCTGGAGCTGAGGGAGAAACACTGTGGGAGTTACAGCTGCAACAGGCATGTGTGAAACACTCCAGAAATGCTCAGCCCAAGCACCACCACCAAATGACCAAGTTTGTTCTTCAGCAGCACTGAGGGGTCAGAGCCAGGACCCAAACAGGGTCACTCAGTGAGGACAAGAATGACACATGCAAAATAAAGATTTATAAGCAGCTCATCAGTTCAGGGACAGAGACACATTGTTGTAGCCCAGTTTCACAGGATCTAAAAAACCCTGTGATGGCAAGCAGCTGCACAAATAGAACCCCTCAGAGTACAAAGAAGATGAGCAATGAGAAAATGAGAGAACTGATAGGAAGCAGCACCTACCAAAACCTTAGTGCCATGTAGCACATCCAGAAACAGCTGCTGATGGACTGCAGAGTCAGTCAGATGCATGATATCTGCCTAGACCCACAAAGATAAAGATCAATCAGGCACAACAAAAGATGCATCTTCTTAGCAGCCTAACATCAGTTTACTGGTTTGTTACTTTAAGAATTCCCCAAATTTTAGAGCTGGTGAGTTTTACAGCAATCACTGAAGTCCTTCAAGAAGTCAGCAGTGATCAATTCCCTAAGGGTGCATCCCAGCCTCACTTGACTCAGGAAAAGCTCTTCAGGATCACACAATTACTTAAAATTGCTGTAAAAATCATTTAATACCTCCCTCCTCTGCTCAGACACACAATGTGCTCATTTGGATCAAACAGCAAAAAGCCACCCACTCTAACCTCCTGTGGCATGCTCGTGCTGTGGTGAGATTATATATACCAAAAAACTTAAAGAAAATCCAGTGAATTCTCCTTAGCTGGCCCTGGGAGGCTGTGGACATTGTATTATTGCAAATGTGAGTATCAGATTACCCTGCAAGGCAGGGGGCAGCCCTTACATGGCTTGTGGAGATGATGAGCAGCATCCTCCAGGCCGAGATGAGCATCTGGTACTCTGTCACTGAGGCACAGCTGGTGCCCTCGGTCTCTGCCACGTGCTGGGCCAGGGACTTCACGTACTCTGACCAGTAGGCAAAGCGCTTTTTGGTGGAGAAGTTCTTCAGTGTGTCTTTCAGGGACTGATCCAGGGAGCCCCTGACCAAAGCAAGAGGAGAAGTTATCATTTATTCTTGGGGCAGAGAATACATTTCTGAGATTCAGGGAGGAAAGCCAAGGGCACAGCTTGCAAGTGAAGGTTGTTCCACGTATTAGACCTGTGCAGGGAATCCCACTTTTTGCATCAAATGTGAAGGAAAAACATGATCCCCGAAGAAAATCTATGATTTTTTTTTTTTTAAGCAGAGATTTTAGTTATTCCTGACTTTTCAACATACTCAAAGTCAGTTGTGTTCAGGAAAACCAATCAAGTGGGAGAAGACTACTAAATGCGATTCAGCAATCGCTACAGAAGGTTTAATTAGTTCTAATAAATACTGTATATTGTCATTCCAGGACAAAAGGAAAATACTAACACATTCTCACCTAAACGCTGCAGAAAGACTGTAATATCTTTCTGCAATTAGTGATTGCAAGAATCTCAAGTGCATGCCTGCAATGTGTTCATAAATCACTCCCACATTTTCACAGGATTACGTGTGCTTTGTCCCTCAAAGCCCACATGGTCTGTCAAGAGTCAGCACACATAGTTTAGGTAATTAAAAAGCACAGGGATGAGGAAGAAATTTCCAAAGACTCACTTGACAACATAGTAGATCTCCAAACAGATAATTTTCATGATTAAGGCACAGGTATCCAACACACTGAGCTATAAACAAAAAAAAGAAGGGAAAATCTGAGCTCTGAAGGGTAAGTGGAGTTCTGATTTATCCCTACCCACCCCCTCGGGATGACCAACACTCCAGGTCTGCAGGAGACTTGTTACTCCCACAACAGCAACAGTTCTGTCACTGGCCATGGACTGGTGACAGAAAGGACAGAATGCTGTTCAGAGAGCTCAAACTCTGAGGGAGAGCACAGGGCTTTCCAAATGAAGGGAAAACTCCCACAGAAAGGAGGAATTACAGGAGCCTGATCAATTCCTCTGTGATAGCAGTCAGCCTGAGCTATGGGTACACTGCAGACAGCACACCTTCCACTCAGTGTCACCACACCTGCCAGGCAACACCTGTTTTTGTTTCATATGTGAGTAAAGAGCAGGGAATTCAAAAGACAGTTCATGGCTGTACAGCCTGCAAGGCCAGAAAACATTCACTGATCATGGAAAGCTGCAAGCAGAGGGAAGAGCCACACAGGTCACTCAGAACCCCATTTTGTTTGGATGGAACTCACCTCGGACGATTCGGAAGGTGGAGGAAGGGTCCCAAAGAGGGGATTAGTTAAATTCTCCCAAAACTTTGGTCTAAAAGACAGATAGAGAAGTACCATCAGTTACCTCCCCCATGCCACATGCCTAACAGCATTTAGACAGTTCCAAACTTCATAGAAAATAGGCTTTGGTAAACACAAATTTATGTAGCTTTGTATCGAAGAAACAGAAATATATTTGCTTCTGAACATTCACACAGGGGCTTCTCATCTCCCAAGCTCAAAGCCCACACACTGCACACCCTCACCAGGGCACAGAGACCAAGATGTGAATGATTTGGAAAAGAGGAGGGGAAGTGCCTTGCAGGGAGCCCCCAACTCACTTTGTCCTCAGCACGAGCATGGCGCTGTCGCGCCGGTCCTGCCACAGGGCGTGCAGGAAGGCGATGGCAGCTCTGTGCAGGAGGGGAGGGCACCAGTACCTCTCCTGCTGCTTGGAGTCAATCAGCTCCAAGACCACCTGGAGGCAGCTCCACTCCCCCAGGCTGAATTCCTAAAGCAAAAGGAAGCAGGAGGTTACATCATCACAGGAGCTGCTAAAGCACCATGGGCTTAATTCCACTTGAGAATACACAAAGAAATCTGAGTATATAATGCTGTGATATATTTTGTATATGACCATAAGGAATGTGGTCATAACACAGGAGACATAAAAAAATTTACTGGGGAATAAAATATGAACTAAACTGAGACTTAGTAGGGCCAAGTGTCTTCAGAAGGTCCCAACCTTCTTGAATTGCAAAGCACCAATCCTGGAAATTTCTATTGTCTACTGCACCCCAATCTTCAGCTTTCTCACTGCCAGAGTGCCATGACGAGTGTTCTAAGGCTGCTTAAAGACCACCAGCACCCAGAGTTGACAGGGGGTCAGAGGCAACCCTGGCCTGCCCCAGGAGATGTCCCGATGCTAACTCAGTATCTGCCTTGAGACAATGGGGAAAGTTTCTTTGGCTGTAAGGCAAAGTGAAGCTGGGGCAGCACCACATCCATTAACTGCAAGCACAAGCTGCATTATCTGCACATGAAGCACACAGGAAGAACTGTCAGATTTTGGAGACTGGTGCTGCAATCCTGCTGTGAGAAGAAAGGGGAGCCCTTGGGCAGCATCTGCCCTTGTACCTTTGACCCATCGCTGCCATCCTTCACTTCCAAGTTGAGGAAGAGCTCGATGAGGCCAGGCTGTGTCTCCACGGCCACCGTGAGGAACTCCAGGATCATGACCTTGATGCGCATGTCCTCGATCCTGCTCTGCAGGTGGGTCAGGAAGGCGTCCCGGATGGCGGCGGCGTCGCTGCCCAGGCAGGCGTACACGGACATGGGGGCCACCTGCACAGGGACACAGCACCCCAGGGAGCCATCACTGCCCTGCACACCACGCCTGGCTGTGCAGAGGGGCATTTGTGTTGTACTGAACCTCCAAAATATAGAATATCCATCCAGGAACACATGCCAGGGAACTCAAAAGTAAGCTGGCATTAAGCGGGAAGAAACATGCCAAGTGATTCAAATTTTCCTCTCTGATAATCCTGCTCTATCCCTCACCTATTTCTCAGAGGTTATCAAAGAACTAGAGAGGAGAAAGAGCAAAACAGCTTTGGAATTGTAGTTCTTGAAATAAACAAACCCAGAGTTGGATTTATATGTTTTAAGGAAACTACGAATACTCAGAAGTTTAGTAGCCACAAAGAGTAAGTCTAAAAGGCTTGGCAAATCTAAAGTCTGCTTTTTACTGTCTAAAACCTGAAAGGTCCCAATAAAAACTTAAATAGGATGCTCTTCTCAGTAAGATATTAAAGTTGCAGGTAGAAAGGCATAAGAATTTTATCTAAGAGTCTGATTTTAGATGATAAAAAACTGGGAAGACATCAACAAGGTCCAAATACTTTACAGGTAACACCCCACTCATGGGAAATCTCTCAGGGAGTGCTGAGTGCCTTCTGGAACAGCGGCTTACATTAAAAACTAATGGGCCCTAACTCACCAAAGGTGATTTTTGATGTGCTCTGCCTTAGAGCTGTCAGCCCACCCTGCTCCAACTGACTTGCATTAAGCTCCCTGATAGAAAAAAGCCTGAAGGAATTATTTCCAGTGGTGGAATCAGTGACAAGGGGAGAGGCAAAGGAGCACGGGTGTGTCCCATCTTACTGTAGCCAGTCGTTTGAGCAACTGGATGGCCAGGCGTGGGAGTGCAGGGTCGTGCTTGTGGTAGATGTATTTGGCCAAGACAGCAATAAGATTGTTTCCATGAGCACCTGCAGAGAACACAAGTAAAATCAAAGAGAAGAAATGGCAAAACGATACAACTAATAACCAAATAATGATTTCCACAGCAGAAGGAACTAAGAACTAGGTTGTTCTCCCAAAAGAAAAAGGCCTGGGTCCAGCCAGAGGCACTAATGGCAGCTGATTTAGTAAATTCTGTAATTACACTAATCTCATTACAAAGCATCAAACAATAAGCTGTGTTTGATTAATCCTTCAGAAGCTGTCCCAGAGGGGAAGCCTCACAGGAGGGAGAAGGGACCTCCTCCCACCACCAGCAAGCACTTTTTGGAAACCCCAGCTGCTGTTTGTGAGGAGACACACCCTGCCACTTGCAAAGAACCCCCCAGCAGAGCCCCCCAGGGGAAGGAACACCCACCATGCTGAGTGAGGGCCTGCTCCAGGGGGGACACCACGCTGGCCGGGGGTTTGAGGCGGATGACATTGTTGGTGACAGAGAACGCCAGCTTTACCGTCTGGATCAGCAGCTGCCCCTGGCCCTGCGACTCGTCACTGTTTCCAGCAGAAACCAAAGTTACTGTGCTGTATTGTTACTTGTATTATTTGCACAACATTCAAAGAGGAGACTCCATGCTGCAGGGAGGGTTGTAAGATGTTCACAGTGCCATGACAGCACATGGAGCAGGCTGGAACAGCCACAGCCCACTCACCTGCTGGACTGGGAGGCCATCACCATGTCAATGGTGTCCACACCAATGCCCATGATGTTGATGACAGCTTGTCCTGCCTCCGTGTTGGCCAGGCTGAAGATGCACAAGGACTGCAGGCTGGGGGCATTGCTGGGACACACAAACACAGGACAGAGTCACAAGGAGCACGTGCAGGATTTTGCCACAAAGCACTGAGAAAACTGCCCCAAGGTAACCTCTTCACTTCTACACCCACACTGACCCTTTATTGTCCCTTCTACCTCCACCAGAGCGGCTACACCACAGAGGAAAGTGGATGGCAGTCTGTCCCAGCAAACCTGTGCACTTGTTTCTTCTTTTCACCAGGTGTTCTACAAACCAATGTGGTTTTCTCTGTCCCTAATATTTTTCTACCCTTCCTGTACTCAGTAATGCAGCAAAAAGAGCTGAAACCAGCCCTCCACAGCTATGCCAGCTCCCTCCTAGTTGTCTGCATTCAAAAACAAACAGATGACAGTGACTTCTGCACCGTAACCCAGGTCAGTGCAGATCTGAGAGCTGTGACCAGTCTTACCTGCTGCGAGGATCCATTTCAGGGCACAAATTGAGTATAGCATGGATCAGCTGCAGAATTAGGCACCCTAAAACAGAGATGAAAAGGACTGGTCAGGTTTTGAGAACTTGTGCCTAGTTTCTACTATTTTCAAACAAATCACAACATCTACCACCACCAGTAGATGTACAGTGCAAATCCCAAATGGCTGCTAGATAAAAAAAGAAGGAAAATTCCCACATTCTGGCTGAGAAGTTGACCCTTTTTATTCCCTTCTCCTCTTACTCCCCCCCACCTTTCAACATCCTTACCGATTTTCTCTCTCACTCCATGAGAGTTGTATCTCCATTTGTGGTAATTTGGTAACATCTCCTTCAGGACAAACACAATGCAGGGCACAAGGCCTTGGCTCTGGGTGCTACCAAGTTGTCCCTAGGAGAAAAAGAAACATTACTTAACCAGGAGGGGGACAAAGGACAAGAAAACTTTCGCAGGAAGATCTGGTGCCACATCAGAGCAACCCAGAAACACTCACCCGGACAAGAGTTGTCACCAGGTTGAGGAAGGAGATGGTAACACTGTACTCGCCCTGGGGCTGTTCTATGCTCATCAAGAGGTTCCCATAGCCCCCAGCATTCATTCCCTCTGCACTGTGGACAGAGAAAGAGGGTTCACCACAAGAATGGCAGGATTCTGACACGAGTGAGAGATGGCAGGTGCAGAGATTGCACACTGGCAAAAAGGTTTTATGACATGTTAGGCAGAAAAAAAAGGAGGGGGGATCAGGAGTACCTAATCATGTGATTCATACTGGACAGTGGATTGGCAACAAAAGGTAAGAAGCCCGTGTGGTGAAGGTCAGTCCAAACCTGCAAGGGAAAAGGCAGAGATATTCCTGCTCCTTCACCTACAAATGTCACCAGTTCTCACAGCCAGCAGGTCCCTTGCTCACCTTGGCTGGCATCCGAGCAGCCAGGACTGTCAGACAATTGACACAAGCAGCAATAACATCCACAGGGGGAGAGATTACAGTTGTTAGCCTACAAAAGAGAAACACATGCATGAAATGCACTGCCACCTGTGGTCTCGCCTGTTTACTGGGGGGTTTAATCAAAAAGGTTCCTCTCTCACTAAAGTATACATGTATAATGTCTAAGCAGGTAAATACAGACATCAGAGTCTGCACTTTCAGTCTAGACTTGCCACCTCCCCCTCACACCTGAGTCAGATCAATTTACTGCCAGAGGCAAGGCTGGCAAGACAGCAGGCTGTCACAGGGAACAATAATTATACAGCAGAACACTTATTCCCAGGCAATTAACTCGGGGAGGAGTTAATAAGTGTAACTGTTTTAATACCTAGGAGTTACTGCTTTAATGCTATGTTTTATTCCCCTTCTATATAAATACAGTTACCACTAAAAACAGCCTTCAAATGGGTAAAACTGCACAACATTCAGTAAAGAGGTGGAAGAGGGGCCACTCTGCTGCAAAGAGTGTGTAGGAGGGACAGTCCTGAGAGCTGAACACCAGGCTTGGGGAGTTCAAGCACTGACAGGCACTTCTTGCAAAGCTCTTGCCAAAATTAGACATTATCTGTTCTTGCAGCTCAGTGTAGCTGCTCAGGTACCTCTGCTGGCAGGACTCACCTCTGCAGGAGCATGTAGATTCGAGATGTGATTGGCAGAAGGCAATCTGCTATTGATGCATCGGTGCTGATCACTTTATGAACCAGATCGATTATGGGCTTGACCCTCTGGCAATGCTGAATCACATCTGGGTAGAGAAAACCACCACAAGAATGCAAAACTGCACTTAAGCAGGAATCAAGTCTGGAGCCATGCACACTAATCTCACTACACATCTCTATGATCATTCCTCAGACTACAAATCATTTTATTTTATCTACCTCAACTCTCCCCTCATCTAAAATGCATCTTGTCTCACTACATGGTCTTAGCACAGAGTGAATTTTTGTTGCAGTGAATTTTACAGAATAATTATCATAAGGTTTCTGGAAAAGTATTCCATGCTCTTTCCAAACTATTTAGTCCTATTACTAGCCTCAAATTGATACCAATTAATAATTCTTGACTTTCTTTTACACTGCCAGGCTGTCTCACCTGCTGTTGACACAACGTGGAGCAGCATCTCAATCTCACAGGTGAACAGGGTCCAGCTGCTGTAGGAATACTCCCACCGTACCAAATAGGCCCGATCATCCAGCATCACCTGGCCCACTGTTCCCTGAGGGATCCGCAGATTGGTTTGACCTAATCCTGAAGATTTGAAGATGAAATAAAGTCACAAATTAATTAGAAGCCAGGTAAAGAACTGAATTCCCCACAGCATTGCAATAACAAAAGGTGGAATGCAGCTTCCTTACCAAGGGGATAGAGGAGCTTTGGAGCCTGTCGTCGCCACAGGGTCCCATCCTCATGGGAGATCACATCTGGAGGTTTGTGCTTGTACAGTTCAATATAGAAGGACATTTTATCCAGGAAACTGTACACCTGCATCAGAGAGAGCCTCAACAATACAGCCAAGAGCCAGAGCTTCTTAACAATTAATCAATCAACCAGGTCATCTCCAGGAACAGGCAAATTTTTTTGATGTGTACAGCTACATTGACCCTACCAAAATATTATTGCACAGCCAGACAAGTCTCATCTCACAAATCAAGAACTATATATCAATAAAGTACCATCCGAAAATTAGTCAGCATCTTCATCTTGGGTCACTAGAGTTTAAAAGTTTCCTAAAAGCCAGAAAACAGCATCCTGCAGCAGCACAGGACTAAAAAGGAGCCCTGCTCACTGGTCCTTGAGAAAAGCTTAATGTCTGTTACCTATGACTGCAACTGAAATAAGCACATGTAATGGAAAGAAAGACTCACAGAGCAGGCCCTGTCTTGAAATAAATCACCTCCCAAACAGCAAGAGAGATCCCTGTACCTTTTTTGCAGTAGATTTATCGGACACAAGGGCTTGGAGCAGCTGAAGGAGAGGAGTGAGAAGATGGGGGAACATTCCACACACACTGTCCAGGACAATACCCAGACCTGCAGTAGGTTCCTGGTGGTGAAAACAGAAAACAAACGTCTCATTACTAAAAAGAAAAACTAAAAGGGCCTCAGTACAGCACAAGGTTACAGTTCCTTTTTAAGCTGTGCATTTCACATTAATCATGCACAAAAGTATCACTCCAGTCCTTGCACAGACTAAAGCATGAGGCAGTCTGCAAGTACAAGGCAAGAAGTAAGACTGTAAGGCATTACATATCACCCTAATTCTGTGACAACAGAAAAATAAGCAGGATGCTTTTGCCAGCAGTTAGTTCAATCCTTGCAGCCCCAGCCCTGCTAACAACTATCACCTATATTAAAACTCGTTCCAGTATCCTTTTCAAGAGTAAAGCCCAGGCTGTACCTAAAAGGCAGGAAAGGGCAAAAGTAAATCAAAGATAGGTGCAAAAGAACATCAGCTCCTCAGGCCCTCCTAGAAACCAACTAACTAAACACTACCAGTCTGTTCCTTTCCTAAGAGGGAATCTTTTATCAGATCTTGATTATAAACAAGGTAGGTCAAACAAGTTGCCAATACACTCACCGTCTTCCAGAAGAGCTGAGGAATGCTGGAAGCTGCCAGAACTTCACATGCAGCATCAATTATATCCTACAAAGGAAGAGAGGATGGGAAAAAATCAAAGCTACTTTACACAGGGGGATTTCATCCCAACCAAGTACTGCCACATGCTCATAAATTAAGCTTCCATGTTCACCCACCAGGAGGTAACTGTTCCAAAACAGAAACACAGCCAGCCCCAGATCCCACAGCCAGCCCAAAGCCATGCTCCTCATGGCCTGGCCACAGCAAACATGTCCACTCCATCTGCAGAGGGCTGTCCAGTCAAACCCAGAAATGGAGTTTGTGTTATTTCCACTGTTTTGGAAATAACACATCAACAATTAGTTTCAAATCCAAAGGACTTCAAATGCAAGATGTGCTCTTTCATTACTGACCAGCCAGTCTGCAGAGGTGTTACACTGAGTCTGCACGGTGTAAATGCAGTAGGAAAACCAGCAAATCACCTCTTTGGATCTATCTAAGCCACATAAAGCTTGTGGTCTCAAATGCAAGATTACAGTTAATAAGTCATTAGCATCAGTTATGACCAGTTATTTTAAATCATGTACCAGAAGCAAGGTTGGATGCTCACCTGCTGATTGCCCAAGGTATGTAATTCCAGGGAAGTCAGGACAAAGGAGAGAAGTCCATAGATACACATGCAGGCTGTGCTGGCAGTGCACTGCAAAGCAAGAATTCCATCATGGGAAGACTGAATTGCAAACACACTGTAGCTCTACTCACCAGTGCTTTACACACTGAGTAACTGCCTTTCTCACTGAGCTTGCTGCAAAGGGGCAGCACAACAGGGAGCAGTTATTAGTTAAGCTCCACATTAACATGAAATACTCGACTGAAATGAGAAATCCTGCCATTACTATTATCACTAGAAATGCCTTCCAGCCATCAAATTTTAAAAAGCACTTGTACTTTGTGTTCTTAGATTTTTTTATTAAGTGTTCACATTTTTTTAATTAAATGGTCATAGAAATCCAAATTATTTGCTGTCCCTTGTTTCTATCTACAAAGTCTCTCACACACAGTGCTGTCTAATGAAACCGTGTACAGAGAATAGTGCAGAGTTAAATCATTCACTGCTGAAGATCCACAATGACAAATGCAGTCTATTCTGCTACAACTTATAAAGTTGGGTTTTTTTTAACTCTTTGGACATAAAAATCTGTTTCATCCCAGCTTGATTCCTGATCCTCACTGAAAGAAGGCAAGATGACAGAACATGCTTTAGTGCACACTCTGCTTAAAACCAGATTGAGTTTGAGAGAGCCCCAAATCCTGCATGTCCCACCCCAGCTTTCCATGAGGAGCAGTTGAATCAGGATTCTAAGGACTCACGTTCTTGCCCCCACTGCTGAGCGAGCGCAGCAGCTTGGTCAGGTACTGGAACACGTTCAGCTGGATGGCAGAGCTGCCCATCCTCCTGATAACACTGCTGGACTCCTCGGGGCTGATGGTGTGGCGCAGCAGGGCCCAGGCCAGGAGCACCGGGGCGTGATGGGACACATCCCCCAGCTGCAGCAGCTGGCTGTCCATCTCCTGCACACACACAAAGCAGAAGCAAAGCAGCTGAGACCTTCTGAAAGCAGGTCACACTCTACAAGCTGACTGTGCATGTGGATGCCAGTTCCTACACTTGGTCAGCAAACCCAAGGGTCAGAAATGCACAGACACAGCAGTGCCTGGGTAACCACAGCAAGTTCTGCTCTCTGAGGCCTGAGGAGGGGTTGGTTACTGGGCCACTGCTTTACCTGGTGGACGTGCTCACTGTTGGCCAACTTGTGCTCCTCTGTCCTGTCATCCAAAGCACGCTCATGCAGGGAGTCAATTTCCATGCCTTCCACAAGAATGAGGGCACTAAAATACCTACAAGCAGGAGAAGAATAAAAACAAGGAGGTCAGAAACTTTATTTAAGAATTCAGGTGGGGGTTTTTAAACTATAAGTGGCCCTTTGGTTTGCTTTGTTCAGCTGTTCTTTGAAGCAATAAGAAATCACAGGAAGTCAAGAGCACTTAATCCAAATTCTGTCTTGAAATGCTGGTATAGGGCAAACTACAATCTTCAGAACTGCCAGTTCTGGTTGAACAGAGAAGATCAGGTCACTCAAACTTGAAGACACCTTTCTAACTCCCTGCCACCTGGCAGGATTGTCATTCCCACACTGCACAATGAAGGCAGCACTGCCATTTGTAAGCAGACCCACAACTGCCTGAACTGAGGCAACCCAGGTAACAATCCAGGCCAGAGAGAGCAGCCAGACCAGCACAGGAGTGTGAAGACACAATTTCACTACCACTAGACCATCTAAGGAGGAGTGACACACTCATCTCCACTGCTATTCTTACCAAAGGCAGAATTACAGACCAGATTAAAGTTAGTCTATGGGTACCTCTCTACTTTGCAATCACACCTTCACTTTGCTGTAAACCTCCAATATGACCAGAGAAGCTTTTCTGCCTTCACAAGCTTAGTTTGAAATAGTGGTTGTAAGCTCAGTATGAAATAGTGGTGATTTTAAGAGGCAGCAGCAAGAATTATAAATGCTTTTTTCCTGAGAAAAAGCCCACTGTTTTGCCCTGTCCCCACTCCACAAACACACAGGACACTTACCCAATACGATCCACCAGGTGATCCATGCTCTCATCCACCAAATGCCTGTTGGTTTGCCTGGTGCCAAATCCCTGCTCTTTGAACATCTTGGCAAAGGCCAGCAGCTCCTCGGGTGCCATTTCAAAGTATGCATAGTAGAGGAAGATGACTTCCAGCAGCATGGACTGCTCCCGGAGGCACTGCACGAACCAGCGGGACACCTGGCGCTCTGTCTGCACAAAGGAAGGTTCCACCATCACACCTCAGAGCTCACAGCAGGCACTGACACGTGAGGAGGCATTTCAGCAGCTTGTGTAGCCAGCACTTGTGTCAATGGCAAGGAAAGCCACTGTAAACATTTCTGTTAGCCTAAGGGTATCCATGATTTATGACAAGGAACAAAATGGTTCATCCAACTCTGCTTCTGAGCCAAAAAAACGAGACAAAACTAATTTTATGTTTCTTGAGCCAGTAGAAACATCCTGTTTAACTGCACCTACTCACATCCATTTTCCAAAGCACCACATATAAGAACAGACTTCAAAAGTTAGATAAATAAGGGTAAGGAACAAAATACCATGAGATTCCCATGTGTTTCCCACGTAGGAGCTTCTGCTTTGTACAGCGCTTCAAACTGCTTCCGGTAATTGGGCACGAGCTCCTTGTCCAACTTCTCCACACACTGGAAGTACTGTGCCTTGAGGAAACACAGAAATGAACCTCTCACGTGTGCACTCATGATTTTTACCATCACAAGTGGGGAATTGCTGTGCAGTTAGCCTGCTGCAGTGGCACCATGGCCAGGAGTGCTGCACTCACTGTGTAGGGGTGCCTCTCATCCTGGAAGTAGGTGAGCAGGTGGAGGACGCAGCGCAGGATGCAGATCCTCTCCTCATAGTAGTAGTCAGCCAGCTGTGAGAGAACACTGCCCTCAGCACCAGTCTGTACTCCCCTCCCCACCACAGCAATACAGTGCTCAAACATTCCTACAGGGGCAGTTTACACTGAGCAGTTTTTAAGTTAGTAGGGAAAGAAACCAGCACTTATTTAACTTCATAGAGCTCGGTAAAACATGGCCATAGGGACTTGTCTATAATTACAGTGTTAAGTGAGAAAACTTGGAAAAGAAAAGAAAAAAGACAGAAAGGTGATCTCATATTCTTCATCCCTATTATCCTCTGTCAGAAATTATCATTATCCTTCATTTCAGAGGATGTCACTTCAGACAGTAACAAAACAACCTACAAAACAAAGGTGTGTACATCTACCTAGCCTAATTCCCTGATATTAAGCCTAAAATTTCATATCTGTAGCAATTATTAACACTGTTCTAACCTACATGCATGCACATCCCTCTACTTTAGCAGCATCTTCTAACTTTATATGAAGGAATGCTTCAATTATTTCAGGGTTTTCCATAGAAATAAAGTGGGTTGTCTGACAACAAATCTTTTCCACAGAAAATACAAGTGGAAATGACTAACCTTCAGCATCAGAGCCTGACTCTGCCTTTCATCCTGAAGTACAGTCTGCAAACAAAACACAACAAAACAAAGATTTGTAGATATATCTACTGCCAAAATACAAATGCCCCAAAAAAGACTGAAATAAACAAAAGACAGTTTTTCTTTCCACTTCTTTTGGGAAGAGATTCCAAAAACACAAACCGTTCATTTTTAACTACATATTTATTTTTCACCTCCCCTCTCTTCACAAATCTGTAGGTTTCCTGTGACAGAGAGAGGAGTTGAGTTTCTGCAGAGATTCCAGCAGGAAAGGATAAGCCTGGATATCTGCTGTCACATTTCCTCAGAGCTGCACTGGAGCATTGCAGGTTCAGAGAATAAAATCTACAAAGCCATTTCCAAATCAGAACTCAGACTCACATGTGCTCATGGGCATCAACAAACTACTGGTATTAAGGAAAGGTGTGGAGTGAATAGAACATTAGTGGGAGCTATGGACCTTCAGGGAGTCCCTTGTTCCTCTGTAATCCTCTTGAAGGTAAGACTGTAACAACTGCACACTCTGCTCTTCATCCAGACCCTAAACAAGAGAAGGAGAAATGCTCTGAGATTAATAAAAGGTAACTGAATACATTAAAGATTCTCTCCAAATAATCAGGCAACTCTTATCTTCAAAGCAAATAATTGCCAAAATATGCCAGAATACTCTTGCACCAGGCAGATGCTTTAATCAGCACTTCTGTTTAAAGCTAAACACACAAGCTTTGATGTCACTGAGCTGCAGGAGTTTAAATTCAGCTAAAGGAGCATCAGTCATTTAAACAAAGGTACCACCAGTCACTGAACTCGAAACTTGTGTCTTAGAGAACCCTGCAGGTGAACTGAGAGGGTTGTCAGACCAGACAACTGATTTAAGGGACAGTTTTTAGCTGAGCAGTTGTCCTGGAAGAACCCAGGACAGACAATAGCAGGTGGCTGGGGCTGAAAAGCCTGTGCAGCAGGACCAGGAAAACCACAGCACTGCAAGGTCACCCCTCACTTTGGAAAAGTCTGACCTACAGCCTCAACATGTAATTCTGACATCCTTTAGAGTATTTTGAATTGAAAGGACCTGAAATTCACCTCTACTTAACAGCAAGAAGGTTACTGAAATATGAGGCACAGAAACAATTCATTGCAGGGATAAAAACCAAGCAGACAGCAGCTTCACTCACCAAAAACTTGCTGACCCTCAGACCCAACTCTTTCAGTGGAGCAGCTACATCTTTATCAGCTTTAATTTTTTCGGCTGAAGTCGTACTAAAGGCAAAAGAAATTTCAGTCATTAAAAATACAGCAATCCCAAGGAATGAACTAGACAGGCATAATTTCAAAGTCCTCAGTTTTATCCATTTAAACTGAACATTTGCTTTTTCTTCAATGTCCTTTCAATATTTCATACAACAATATTCTGGAACTTCCCACCAGATAAACCCCAACACTGTTCACAATTTTGTAACTGCAATAATGCAGACTGTACCCACCCCACCCTTTTCAAAGAGAGTAAAAATCTATTTTTATGTGATCAGAGAGAAATATTCAACATGTTCCTTACCAGGAAACCCTCCACTAGAGGTTCATTTCTAAAATCAGGCAGTGACTGTACCTTGGTGGTTTGTAGTATGACAGGCCCTCTAACAGTCTCTGCCAGTGCTTGTTCAACTCTGCAGCAATCTGGGCCTAAAAAGGAAAAAAATAGCACTGGACAGACTCCTCAAAGTGCACTGCCAAGGACCAGATCTCCTAAATTCAAGGAAAGCAAAGAAATTCCACCACTCCAAAGAGACAAGGACTACAAAAGACAGGTGTGTTGACTCAAACTAACTGCAGGTGCAGTACTGAGTGAGGCACAGACCTGCCTTACTAATCCCAGGAAGGGCAAGGAAATAGGAGGCAACTGGGCTGGGTTCAGAAACATTTGGATTTCCAACCTCTGGGCAAACTCTTGAAAGGACAGGCTGATCCCTGAAAATCCCTGCACCATTCATCAACACCCCAGACAGCCAGTCAAGGAAGCAGCACTTGTGGCCACTCCAGAAAAGGAACCCCCTTTTCCACACCCCCTTCCAGGGAGTTCATGCAGCAGCTGCATGGAAAGAATGAACAAGGAGCAGAGACAGAGGATCAAAAATCACACTGAGAAAGAGGGAAAGACAGCAAAACAGTGAATATTTTCACTACTATTCAGTGAGATGTATAAATGATGTATTTGGCCATGGAGCCCACTCAGTGATGGCCAAACCTGCTCGGCAGGACATGGACTTACTGGTTCTCTTAAAGCTGATCTGCCCAGCAGAATTGTCCATAATTCTCTGCTGCTCCTGCAAACACAAGGAAAAGGTGAAGAGTGTTTTACTGATGGCCATTACTTCCACTTACCTTACACATTTTTAAACCTGCAGATCACACTGTAATACAGGAGAAATGATTTCAGGAACATTAGCTTTTAGCTGAGGAGTTTAAGACGTCCTGGCAGAACCAAGGAAAGACCCAAAGAAGGTGACAACTGACAAAGCAAGACCTGTGTGAATTCATAGCAAAGCTTATATCAGATTACCAGGTCAATTTGATTTTGCTACTTGAGCATTTGAGGTTCATAGGAAGAGATTTAATGAAAGCACAGAGCAGGATTTTATTCAGTTACATCCAATGCTCTCCTCCAAACAAATTCTTCCATCAGTTTCATCCTCCACTCTAAGAAGTGCATAAAACTGGGTGAAGTGGAAAGCTGCAAGATCTTTACACACCCTCCAGAACATCTACCCTCAGCTTCTTGTTTCTTCCTGAGAACTCTGTAGAAAAGCCAACCTGCACAATAAGGAATTACAGATCACATCCTGGCCTTGGCACATGCACCCAGAAACCTGAGCCTCCCTAAAACAGCCTGGAGAAAATGTTTGCCAAAAAAGAGCATTTCATTTAGACAAAAGATGATTTGTTAGCAATGTATTACAAATCAGGAGTTAAACACCACACAAAGCCTGTCTACACAAGAGCACTCACTGCCTTATTTTTAGAGTAACATCACCAAAATACCTCAGTGTGGCAGGGAAAGGCACCTGTGACTTCTGACAGCTGGTGCCACCTGAGGAATGGCAGAAATTACTTGCAGGACACTCCTGACCCTCATTTCTCCTGCTTCCCCTCGATATTTGGGTGCCCTTTGCTGGCAGGACCCTCTCCTGACACGCTGAGCACCAGCTGAGGGTTCAGCCTCTCCAGCCCACCCAGAGCACCCAAAACGTCAGAATTTCACCCAGAACTGAAGAGCAACGTAAAGGAAGCAAATCAATGAGCCCCAAGCTCAGCAATGATGTCAGACCGGTGCCTTCATTATCCTGAGCACGTTTTTTAGCTATTTATTGTAAGAACAGAACCCCAGCGCAGCAGAGCCAACCCTTCTACTGTTCCCTCCCTCCAAACCTCGTCTGTGAATTAAACAGACTGTGGTTTGTTGTCCATTCATTAATCAGGCTAAAGAAAGCTAAGGGAGGAAAGCTCTCTGAGCACCACAGCGCTGTTCTTGTCCCCTTTATGGCTTAGAAACATCCATTTAATAAACACAAGACAGGGGGGGAATTCCAGAGTGTAAAAACGCCACAATAAATGGCAAAAACAAACGACAGAAGTTCAGGACAAACGNGCGGTTAAACCCTCCTCGCCCCGCCGGCCCCGCGGGGAGCCGAGCCAGGCCCGCCCGCAGCCGGGCTCGCCCCGGTGTGTCCGTGTGTGTTCCCCGTCCCTCCCGGCCCGGCCCGTCCCGTGCCCGCCCTCAGCCCGAGCGGCCCCGTCTCCGCACCTCGCGCTCAGCCCGCCCGCCGCCATCTTGGCTCCGCTCTCACGTGACCAATCGCCCCGCCCCTCCTGCTCCTCCTCCCGCGCCGCCGTCACGTGGTGCTGGTGACCACGCCCCTCTCTTCAGGCCACGCCCCCGGGTCATGTGACAGCGGCGGCGCCAAGATGGCGGCGCCCAGGGAGGTGGGTACGCAGCGCTCCCGGGGCCCGGATGGGTCGGGATGGGCCGGGGGGTGATCGCGGCTCCTCAGGGACACCGGGCAGCAATACGGGAGAACCTCCTGCCGCTGTCTCTGCTGCAGATTCCCAGGAGAGAAGGCTGCGCTGCGGGTGCTGCGGGTCGGGGGGACAGTGAGGGGCAGGCAGGGGCTGCAGCGGGGAGAGGGATGCCGCGCCTCGGGCAGCACGGCAGTGGGAAGCTTCCCTGCCCGGGATGCAGAGCGGGCGGGGAGCGCTCGGCCTGGTCCCGTCCGGGGAGGAGGGAGCGGCAGCGCTGAGGGGGTTCACCTTGCCTGAACGCTGCGGAGGAGGGAACTGCTGCAGGCACGGGGAAATAATTCAGCGGTGAAAGCCACCACGGTGCAGGTTGGCGGGGCGGAGCTTTCGGGGTAGAGACCTCAGGGAGGGTCAAGTTCTTCCCTGTCGGCTGGGGAAGCTCTCAGTGCCATCACCGGCACAAGAGCTGCGGTGCAACCGAAACGCGGCCAGACTGAGGGGGAGGACTCTCAGGATTTGGCAAGTCGCTCCAAGAGTAAAATGTTGCCCCAAGAGTAAAGTTACTCCGTTTGCTCTTTTGTTTCCCCTCCCTCTTTTTAACAGGAATTTCAGTAGCATGGAAGGGAGCTCTTCCTGATGGACAGCTGAGCACATCAGGACTCCCGAGGGAGGTGCTGAGAGCCGGAATCATGCTGAACAAGCCGGTGCTGGCCGAGTCCCTGGTGGTGTTCGCCGTGGTGCTCTCGGTGCACGGCGTGGTGTGGGATCGGTTCTCCTGGTGCGCCCTCGCCCTGGCCCTGCAGGCCTTCTACGCCCAGTTCAAGTGGGACCGGCTGCTGCAGCTGGGCGGGGCCGTGTTCCAGTTCCGCGGGGCGGCCAACAGCGGGCTCTTGCCCGCCAGCATGGTCATCCCCCTGCTGGGCATCGTCATGAAGGAGCGCTGCCGCGCCGCCGGCATCGTGTACTTCGAGCGCTTCGGCGTCGTGGTGGCCTCCACGGGGATGCTGCTGGCACTGTTCCTCTCCGTCCTGGCTGTTGGCATCACCAAGCCCGTGCCCACCAACACCTGCATCCTCACTGGCATGGCGGGCAGCGTCATTGTCTACACCATGAAACACTCCCTGGCTGTGTCAGAGGTGATAGAGGTCCTGGAGGTGCTGCTCATCTTTGTCTACCTCAGTATGATCCTGCTGTACTTGCTGCCCCGCTGTTTCACGCCCGGGGAAGCGCTGCTGGTGCTCGGGGGGGTGAGTTTTGTTCTCAACCAGCTCATAAAACGCTCTCTGAACGTAGTTGAGGGCAGAGGGGATCCCGTTGACTTCTTCCTTCTGGTGGCAGTTGTTGGAGTTGTTCTCCTCGGGCTGTTTTTCACTGTGCTCTTCCTTTTCATGGACTCAGGCACGTGGATCTCCTCCCTGTTTTTCCACATGATGACAGCAGTGTTAGGTTTAGGGGTCATCATGCCCTGGCTGTACAGACTCATCCAGAGGAACCCTTTGTTGTGGCTGCTCCAGTTCCTCTTCCAGACACAGACAAGACTTTACCTCCTCGGGTACTGGACCCTCCTGGCTGCCTCGGCATGTGGGGTGGTTTTCTACCAGAACGCAAAGAGATCCTCTGAATCTAAAAAACACCAGGCCTCGACTGTCACCAGGAAATATTTCCACTTCATTGTTGTAGCCACTTACGTTCCTGGACTCATCTATGACCGCCAGCTGCTCTATGTTGCTGCAGTGCTGTGCCTGGCAGTGTTTGTCTTCTTGGAGTACATTCGGTACTTCAGGATCAAACCCTTTGGCCAGACCCTCAGGCACTTGCTGTCTCTCTTCTTGGATGAGAGGGACAGTGGGCCTCTGATCTTGACTCATATTTATCTCCTCCTTGGCATGTCCCTCCCAGTGTGGTTGTTCCCCAGATCCTGTGCTCCCAAAGGCACCTTGTCGGGGGCAGGAGCGCTGGTCCCCTATTCTGGGGTGCTGGCAGTGGGGGTAGGAGACACTATTGCCTCTGTTTTTGGCAGTACCATGGGGGAAATCAAATGGCCAGGAACAAAGAAGACCTTTGAAGGGACCATGACAGCCATTTTTGCTCAGATCATTGCCGTGGCCCTCATCCTGATCTTTGACAGCAGTGTGAATCTGAACTCCAGCTACGCCTGGATTCTGGCATCTGTGAGTTTGGTTTCTCTCCTGGAAGCCTACACCACCCAGATTGATAACCTGCTGCTGCCTCTCTACCTCCAGATCATGTTCATGGCATAGAAGCACTTCTAGGAACAGAGATTTCTCCCTTCCTAGAGAAAAGTGGTACTAGAAAATGCACTGTAATGAAAGCTCAAAACTGACCTAAACACTGCATTTGGTACAGCAGAGAAAATCCTTAAAATCAGAAATCAAAGAGACTTATTTAAAATAAATTTTGATTTGGTCTTGTTTTTCCCCCCTCCTGGAAACAGCCTGAGTTAGGTTCTCACAGCAACAACCATGACTGATAAAAACAGCATGTGTTTAGTAATCCAGTTATCCAAGTGTTCTTCTGGGTGCCCAGAGGCAAAGGAAGCAGAGGGAGAAGAGGTAAGTCAATTAAAAGGGTAACAAATAAACAAACCAACCTCTCAGGTGTTGCCACCCCTGTGTTGTACCTTGTTTTGTGTGCTGAGTCCTGTATCTTGTGTTTCTGACTGTGTCAACTCCCCTTTCTGCATGAGCACCATGTAAAGCATGTTTGATGAGGAGGGTGGGCACTCAGAGCAGGTCCAGGAGTGCAGATGTGCCCAGTGCCCCTCAGCAAGAGCCACAAAAACCTCCAAACCCAGGAGCTGCCACAGCTCAATTTACCCAGGGTGGGTGGGGAAGGGTTGGGAACGTCAGCACTGCTCTTTCCAAGCCCTGCTAACAACAACAGTGCATTCTGAGCCCTGAAGTTTTATTCCACAAGAAGAATGTTTTATCCTTCCCAAGACTTTAATCTCTAAATCCACTGGGAATGAATATAGGGGGGGAAATTAAGCAAAGTCACAGCTAAAACTGATTACACATTAATCGTGAAAGCAGAAAATCTGTTCAAGTCAATAAAATTTTCTACTACAATTGCACTTTTCTACTTGTCTCATTTTTTTCAGCCAGATGTTAAATAATTTATAAAAATCCTATCAGCAAATTGAGTAAAGCCATTGAATTCTGCCCATTTAATTAAAATCACAGCTATCATTTTGTAGCCAAAAAACCCACCTCATTTTTATGTATTAAACACTTCTGTCTTGACAGTCTCTTCTCACTGGTTTGCCAGGTGTCCACTAGAACAAAACACACGTGCCCTCCCTGCCTCTCCCTTGCCCTGAGAAGTGTCCAAGCAGGAGATTGGCATTCCTGGATTCCTCTTTGCATCATGAACTTCTGCCCCTTTTTTAATTCACTTTTGGAAGCAGTTTGGGGGAGTCCAAGGTGCCTTACACAACACTCCTGCAGGCCTGGGATTCTCATGGGACTGAGAGCAAGACGAGGGGTGGGTGAAAGCAGGCTCTGGGTCAGCAGAATTGGCTCCAGAATCCAAGATTTGTGTGTGTGTGTCCCTGCAACAAGCCAGGACAGGACCAGCTGAGAGGCAGCATTGCCCAATTCACCCCCTGTCTGGGCAGGGCTCCTGGGATTTGGGGCTGCCTTTCCTGAGGAGGCCAAAGTTGGCCAGAGCTGGTAAATGAGAACATTCATTGTCAGATGCTCTCTGTAGGAAACCAAACTCAGTAACTGATGGGCTGAGTTTCCTTCACTTTTACCAGGAAATCCTGCCAATTAATCCAGCTTTTTGCTTTTATTTATGCACTTGAACTAGGTGCTTTTGCACATTGCAGGTAGTGGGGCAGATAATCAGAGGACAAGCTATCCCTCCCCAGCAGAATTCTAAATTACTAACTCCTCTCAATTGAAGACAGAGCTTGAGCTGCTTCTGTCACAAGTCACAGCCTTCACCACTCATGTCATAAAACAGCACCACAGGCAAAGGAATTTGCTTTCCTTCCACCCTGCTCACAGCTTTCAGACAAACCAGGACCAGGAAAGTTTCTGAATGCAGAAACTGCTGTTGCCATGACCCACCTCCCCAGTTCCTGCCCCAGCCACCTGTGAGGAACTCTTTGCTGGACTGAGCCTGCTCTGCATTGCCCAAAGGGCTGAAAGGAAAGAACTTCCCTTAAAGAAAGCAAATCTGACTCTTTCCCATCACAGAAATGCCAGAGATGAGCACTAACTATCCATTTGAAAGGGATGAGTCAGTAGGAACTGGGCTCACTGTGCCACAGCTCTGACAGTGTGAGGGTTACTCTGATGTCACTCATGCACTGGGGACACCAGGCTCATATCTCAGGGCTGCTGCAATCACACCTACACAGCTTCTGTTCAGTTCAGGAGACAGGCTAGGTCTTGCCACGGATGTAGCTGTTGTTTCCAAACACTCCATGCTGGAAGTTGGCTTGGCTTTGGTGAGGTTTTGGGGGTAGAAATTGTTCTTGTGCATATTGAGAGTTCCAACTGCTCATCAGACGGGTTGGTGCTGGCCCCAGCTGGGGGGAGGTCACACTGTGTCTTCCTCAAAGAAAACATGATGGAGATGAACAGGGGAATTTGTATTTTTTTATTTAAGTGCAGGGAGTTTGATTGAGGTTCTTTGTTACCATCATTTCAACATCAATTTTTAGGAACTGTCATATTTTTAATCAACACACCCACAGATCAGACACTCCACTACAGTTTGCTGGGAATACTTAGAAGATTGATTACAAAAAGCAGAGCTCATTTTACCACAACAGGATTGGTTTAAATCACTGCTATTCCAACAACAGGACAGGGACCTAAGGGTGAAAGTCAGCCTTGCTCCCATGATATGTTCACCTGCATTGCTGGCACCAACACAGCCAAGAAATACACTCAAGCTCTTAAACAGAAGAAAATACTGAGTACCTGCAAGAAATACTTCTTAACTGGTCCCAGTCAAGCTGCAATGGTCTTTACTGGTCTGTTCTCAAGAGGTTTCCTTACTGAAAGGACTCTCATACTCCAGGACTCCTCCTCAGCAGAAGGTTCTGCCTCCTGCAGCTGTGCTGGGCTGTGACAAAGGTCCTTGTTCCAAGGATAAATTAACCTGGAGAGCTGCCCTAGGGAATGTTGTGTTTAAGGGGAAGATGAATGAACAATCAGGAATATTGATCAGCTATTGACTCCAGAAGCCAGTCACCAACTTCAAGTGTAGAGTGATGGAAAAGGCAGCTCAGGAGTTGGCTGGAGCCTGGGAAGGGAAGAAGGGGGAAAAGCCAAACCTCAGAAGGCTGTTCCAGTTCTGCAGGCACAAAACCAGCACTAAGCAGGTTCCTACCAGTTCTCTTTGCTCCAGGAGGTGCCCTTGGCCTCCATCACGTGGAAGGTGAACGCGTGGCGAGAGGAGCCCGAGCTGTTCAGCTCACTTTTGTGCACAACCTCCCCATGGATGAGGACGAGCCCCCCTGTGGGAAGGAGAGCCCCTGCAGTGCTGCTTTGGGTGAGCTCCAGCTTTCCAATGGAAGGTTACAGTTTTAGCTCCCTTGTGTTCTCTTGGGCTGTGAAAAAACACGCCAAGAGCTGTTTGTACCTTTCTTGACAGGCAGAGGGATGAACTGACTGTCGTCGTAGGCTGGCTCTGACCCCACAAACTCCACACACGTCGAGGCTCCTGAAGGTGCCCGGACCATCCTCCGGGTGATTCCATCTGCAAATCCACAGCACAAGCAAACACACCAAAATTGAACATCTAACTCCGTTCTGCACAGCAGGGGAGCAATATCACTGATTTCTCAAACTTTATTATTTCTACATTCAATTCTTCCCTAGTAATTTGGGTGGGGTCTTTTTCTTAAGCAAATATTTAGGATTTTCCAACTGCATTTTGTTTGCCTTTCTGGCCCCTTCTGTGCATTGCAACACAGACAGTCCCACACTTCTGCAAAGCCAACCTTTGGCCCATTTGTCCTTTCTATAAGAGCATAAATCACAATCCAAGGGCAGCTGACTCCAGGATTTGAGGGATGAGTATCTGAAGGGCACCAGGACCCCACTGAGGGAACGTTTAGGTGAGCAGTAATTTAAAGCTAATTTGGAGGTGGTGAAACCCGACCGGGTAACCCAGGGGTGGTCACACCCACAGCTCTTACTGGTGTGAGAGCCAGGGATGAACCACAGGCAGCCATTCTCCTGCGTGGCATCTTCCAGGGCAATCCAGAAGCCCAGGATTCTGCCCAGAGGCTCCGTGTGCAGGAAGGTGGCATCCTGGTGAGGTGTCACTGCAAGGAGAGATGGTTGGGGGGGGTCTTTGAGCCCCTGAGGAATTCAGTTCCACTAGAAGTGCTCCAGGCTTGCAGCTCCCTGACTCAGTGCCCTCCCCTGCCCACCCATCTAAGTTAAATCTTACAGCTCATCAGTCTTGGCCACCTCAAATCTTACAGGAAAATATTAATACTGCTGCAAACATAAAAGCAGCTCTTTGTTCAAGCTGTATATTCTGTAGAAACATCTCTGGAGGTCATTAATTTTTTTTAGTGATTTCAAGAAGGTTTGGACCAGCAAACTCACAGACTCAAGACTCATTCTGAGCCTTTTTCCTGGTGATACTCCTTTCCTGAGGGAGAATTCCCTGCAGAGTGATATAGAGAGAACACAAATCTCACCTTCACCACCAATGCCAGGTTGCTGCAAGGAAAGAAAGGTGATGTGTGAAGAGTTTCAGAGCTTCCCTCCCACCAGGGTCTTATTTCTTGAGAGACAAGACAGCTTGAATCACTGTACCTTGAAGATATACATGCTTTGCACAACTACTGGTCTCTCAAGGCCTAGTTTTCTTCCCAATTCCTGCAAGAAAACTTCCCAAGATTTATGTTTGCTGTTTTCTGCACACTATAAAATTGAAAAGGTATTGAAATTTCCTTTCACTGACAAAATGACTGTCATTGGGAGTCAGGAAAGTTAAAATTAGCTGCTCCCATAATTTATTTATTGTTTCCTAGACCATTGTAGGAGGCAGTGACAGCTCACCTGCACCTTGGAGGAGTGGGTGATTTGCTTGAAGATGGGATCATGAGCATGCAGAGCTGAGGGCAAAGAAAAGACCTGTGACCCTGAGGCACGTGAGTGAACTCACCCTTTAAAACACAGCTCTTAAGACCTGCCAAAAAAGTAAGTGCTGGGAAAATGAGCCACAGCTCATCTTTGGTGCCCTTCAGAGAGCCACAGCCTGCAGGTCAGAGCTGTTTGTGCAGGCATTGCTACAGCCCTGACAAATCCACACAGCAAAGACTCAGTTGTGCCTCCAGAGGACACACAACCGGGTCCAGCAGGAGCTGCTCCTGAGCAAGGGAGGAGGATAAACTTGACCAAAAGGAGGAATTAGAGGCAATACTCTCAGGAAGCCTTTTTGAATTGCTAAATTGCTGGCTCAGCAGGAATCTGCAGTTGTTTTCACTTCCCCCAGGGGAAAGCTGAAGTGTCACAGAATGGCAGCAGGCCTGGGAAGGGGGGAGTGTTTTTTTCTGAGAAAACCAAAGAACAAGAACTCTCAGTCCTGAATTTCCAAGTTTAGTGAAGTTTAAGCTGAACAAAGTTCATGCGTTTGCAAACTCAGGGAATCCTGTTCTCCTTTTCCATGTATTGTTTGGAAACAAAAGGGATCAAAATGCAATCCAGTATCTGGGAGAGAGGAAATAGGTCACACTGAGACCAGTAAGGGTAAAGAAAAGTGCTGGTGACACCACAGGAGGGAGGAACAGCTTTGGCAACAGCAACCCAGCACCTCATGGACACAGAAGGGACAGTTTGGTCTGTACCAAATGTGACCATTCTCGAGGTGGTGAATTTGTCAGAGCAAATCTCTTACATAAAAAGCCAAGGGCTGAAGTCCAGCCTTTCCCATGTCAGTGACTCTGAGCTATGCAATCCTGAAAAACCTCCAGAAGGGCTTTTTGAAAGGGACTGAAACAGAAGATTAAGGCCTGTGAGAGCAGAGAGGGAGGGACAGCATGCAGAGGGTTGCAAACCACATCCCTTTTGTCTATGCCCCTCCAAGCCCCATCCTTTAACATACCATGGCCAATCTTGCTGATGGACTTCTCCTTTGGAATTAGAAAGTTACCTACAAACAAAACCAGAATTTAACATAGTTTACAAAGCAGAAACTGGAAAGTGGCCCCTGACCCCTCATTGAGCCTTCTCTCATCCCCTGCCTGTGGCAGACTCAGGCCAGGCCTTACCTTTCTCATCCAAAACACCTTTCTCAAAGAAGAATCTAATCTTGTCTCCACTGGTCAGGAAATAATCTGAGCTGCCCTGCCAGGGATAAGAGCCCAGTAAAGACAACAGCCTAACAAACACATAAATGAACATTGAGTCAAGCATTAACACTCACCTGCATCTTTTTCCCACCAAGATGCAGCATAAACAAAACACAGTGAAAAAATAACTCATAAAAAGGCTTTTACAACACTAAATGTCTTGGTGCTCATTAGAACTTTACAAGGAATTCTCACATAGAGCCCTTGATTTTTTTTGCTATCTGCCTGAAAAATAACCTATTATGTGTCTGCAGAGCAGGTCCAAAGTGACCTGTGACAGCTGCTTGTGGCTACTGGAGGCTGAAAGTGCAGCAGAGCCACACAAATCCCCCCTCCACCCTCTGATAAAACCCCACCACGGGTTTGCACAAAGCTGGGGAGCAAAGTCCTCTCGTGGGGTTCAGTTAAAAGAAAATATCCTGCTCTTCCCTTCCTCCTCCCAGAGCTGCCCTGCCCTTCCCAGGACCTGTGCCTGGAGCTGCTCCTGCTCCCGGGTGGAGAACTCGGTGCGGCAGTGCGGGGGCACCTCCATGCCTGCGATGATGCCCTGGATCTGGCTCCTCATGCTGTCACACTCCTCGGCGCTGAAAAACCCCTCCAGCACCAGGAAACCATCCCTGTGGAACTGGGAGAGACAAGGAACTGGGAGAGATGGGGTGACTGCTCCCCTCCAGAGCCCCAGGGCAAGCAGCACAAAGCAGGGGAAAAGCACCCAGAGCTCAGCTCTGCAGCTGGACAGCCTGGTCTTAACGTTTTATTTCAGGGCAGGGACAACGTGCTCTTTATTTTTTAATTCTATTGCAAAAGAGATTTGGTAACTGGGATTCCAGCTAAGAAGAATCTGTCTCAAAGCAGAGATCTCATCCCCAGAGCCTTTGTGCTTTCAGGATATCTTATCCAAGGTGAAATGACCAAGCCTGCTGACACAAACAGAGCAGCCATTCCCGTGTGCCCACTGAGAATGAGATTCCTTTCCAAGCTGGAAGGCGTTATTGTCTCCAAGGCAAAAATCCCTGGGTGATTTCTCACGGCTGACTACACAATCCCTTACAAAATGAAGTGAACTCTGTTGGCACTACAGTTTCTTTATATAGAATACCCTGGAGATTATCCTTTGCCAGGCAGGTTTCCAGCTGAGGGCTGAGTGCTGAGCAGCACAGACAGGGGGGCACAGGAGAAATCCCTCCAAGAGCTCTGCAGGACAAGCTGCCCTCTGGAAGGGTTTGGAGCTGTGACACCCACATGCTCAAAATTAACGCAATACAAGAGGCTGAGGAGACTATAAAGTGTTTGTAGAGCAGATCTCAGGGGCAGGTTAACCAGCAGTGATAATATCTTACACAGTGTCACCTGCCTGCACCACGATGCTCCCTCCCCATCAGGAGAGCAGCTCCTTACCTTCTGGATCTCCTCCTGGCTCACAGGTGCCATGGGGCCAGCAGCTCCCCAGGTGCCACCAGCAGCTCCACGATGCCACCCAGGCTCTGCAGGGCTCACTCTCCGCCCCTCCACGTCATCCTTGTCCCAGCATGTGACAAAAGCCACCACTGGACACCCGGACTCTCTGGCAGCTGCTGCCCCAGGAGTTTTGTCCCCATCGCTGGCTCTTTGTTCCTGTTCCTGGCAGGGGCATTCGGGGCTGCAAAGTTTTGCTGTGGCTCTTGGTGGTAACAAAGTGCACAGAAAGTGTTCTGCTCCAGGGGAATCATAAACTTGATGAACTTTTTCACTCCAAGGAGGAACTGCTTTTAATTAATAACCCAGATTTTAAAAAATAGAGCTGTTAAGGTGGTAAACATAGGGGTAAAACCAGATTCAATGAAAAGATCTAGAGGATTTAAAATAAATTTAAAGTAGCAATTCAGGCTCCAACAGAGCCCTTTTTGCTCAGTGATTGAGACCTGCCAGTGCTTCACTGACCTGAAAGGACTGCACAACCCAAGGGGTGACCAATGTGGGGCTAAAGGGGGTTAAAACTCAAGAGGGTTTAGTAGAATCCATAGGGAATATTCCTGCTGGTTTCACTTCCAGCTGCTCCTCGGTGATTTCTCCCTTCCCTTGCTCGGTTCACTCTCCTGCACTCCCAAAGTACACGTGATATTTGCACATGAGTGAACCCAAACGCAGCCAAAGTTCAAACCGGAGAGAAAATGCAGAAGGCAGGAGGAGGAGGAGGAACAGCCTCCAGCCCAGCGGTGGCGCTCCCAGCCAACACATCCCTCCCGTCCCTGCCAGGGAATCCCTGGGGAAGGCTTTTCCCTCCAGAGAAAAACGTGTTTGGCTCTTGCAGGAAACCCCTGAAACGCCCTTTCGGCAGCGCTTCCCAAGAAAACCACCACGGGGAGGGTTCTTGCATCACTCACCCAGCTGAAGGGAAACCCAGCAAGAGGAAGGAATGCCAAACGCTCCCAGGAAGGGGTTTACATCCAAAAATCCGGCTCTTTGGGAAAAAAAATTAAAATGCAGTTTTCTATTCTGTAAAGGAATCGATCATGGATAAAAATCCCTTCCCATCTTATTCATCTTTTTCCTTTTTTTTGTTTAATTAAGAGGGAATTAGGGCTTTCATTGAAAATCATCTTTTTGGGGGTTTGGGGTTTTTTTGACCATTTACAGCTTGTTTTCAAGTCTTTCCCCACACACAAGAGGGCACGAATTCAGTAGTTTAAAAAGCCACATTTTGCCTGAGATTTTAATCCCCGTGCTTCGAACCCTGAGAGCAAAAAATCAGCCTCCAGTGTTGCTCAAATAAAGAAATATCCCAGTAGTTCCTCCTTCCTCTTAAAAAGTGTAACCAGTGGGGGATAAAACCTGTTGCCTGCAAAATTATGGTGTGACCCACCTCACCCTTCTCTGGGAGGCAGCAATCCTGGAGAAACATTCCTGGAAAACACTCCCATGCCACTCCTCAGCCCCTGCCCGTGCCACTGTTGTGTCACTGTCGTGTCATGCACTTCACATTCCCAGATGTGGGTTTTTCCTTCCCCAGCAATTTGTCACGTCACTGCCTCCACTCCCCACCTGACGCACACCCCGTGTCCTCTGGGTCACGCCACGACAGCAAACCACAGTTTTCCTGTCCCAGGGATTGTTTGGAGCACCATAAACAGCAGAGCACGCAGGAGGGGCAGCCCAGCCTGGCTCCAGGAGGTTCCAGCTGTGTCTGTCTTCAGGAGTCCTCCAGTTCTTGGCCACTCCAGCCATGCCCCTCTTCTTTTTGAACACCTTTGCAGCAAGAAGAAAACCACTCCAGCCACAAAATACCCATAAAGAGTCAAAGAGAAGGATGCTACCTCTGTAAATCCTTCTCTCCTGGTAGGTTTAAATAGGAAGGCTGAAAGGGGTTTTGGGTGAAATTGGAAATGGCCTCTTTTCCTTCCCTTTCTCCCCTCCAAGACAGAGGAGTCTTTTGCAGACTATTAATATTTTCTCCTGCCAGCTCCACAAGAAAAACTCCTGGCAAACTTCACTGGAAGCTGGCAAAGCCCATCCCGTGGCTGTAGGAAAGGTACAGCTCAAGGGTTTCAATGCCTTTGGGACTGGCACAGTTATCCTAATTCCCTCCCCAAAAAGAGACCCTACTGAGACCATTTGGAGCCAAGCCAGTTCTCCAGACACAGCTCAGCACTCCCACCAAAACTGCTCCTGGGGAGCTGCCAGGGTTATCAAGGAGGAAAAATTTCCACTGGGTCTCCTCACCTGTCCTGAAACCTTTGATAGGATCAGCAACAAGTGACAGAACATTTAATGAGAAACAAGGAGCAAAGGAAGCACAATAACCATAATGAATAGTTAACCTTAAAACCAGTGTATTAGCATTTAAATGTCATAGATATTCAAACACTTGTTTTCCCTGAATTGGCAATCTGCTTCCAAGTTACCAGAAGCCTCAGAAATGCAGGGATTTTCCATCAAGAGAATTCTCATCAACAGGAAAACCCAAGAATCAGCAAGGTAAAAAGCTGATGGTGTAGCAGGGCTGGAGGATTTTACTGGAATAAACCCACTACAGTTCCAACTGCCTCTATTAAATCTTCATGCTTTTTAGTGAGCTACATAGAAAGTTTGGAATTATCACGATTAGAAGTCTTTTCCCAATAAAGATCAGTTCTTTCCCACCCCTGTACTGAAGTTCCACAGGAATCCAGCAAACTGTTTTCTCTGATGTTCCCTCTCACCTTCTCTTTTGCTCAGCTACTCACAGGGCAGGGCAATCCTTGCCAGAAGGAGCTGAGGTCCAGGAGAGCCTGAGATGACAAGGGGTGCCTTGTCCTCTCCTTTTTTTGTTTAGTCCTGCCACACATCTCATTAAAACTCATCAATAAGCAGCCCCACTAAATTCCCACTCACCTGTTTCGGTGCCTGTTCAGGTTTTCTGTCACCGAGGTGGGGCCAATGTCACAGTGATCCAGAAGTCACGGACTAGGGAAGCGAGGGAAAGGCAAACACAGGAGAAACACCTTTCTACACAATAAAAGAGCTGCACAGAAACTCAGATGGGCTTTGCTGGTTCCCTGGAACACACCATGAACTGGGAAAAGCACCATTTGCCAGCATTTCCAGTTAAGGAGAGTGTGGGGTGGGCAAACACTGAAATAATTTGTTCTGAGCAGTTGTCTGAAGACAATTCCTGTGGCAGCAGGCAGTTTTCTCCATTGCCTTCACCCCCCCATCCCTTCCCTAGGGAAGGAGGGCAATACATGCAGTTTGAAAACCCACCTGAGCCTCCGTAGGCCTGTGTAGTCAATCCTCCAACAGCCTTAAATGCAGGAACAGTTTCAGGCATTTGTTGAAGTGATGGTGAAATCCATAATGCAGCCCAGGCCTCTCTTTCTCTGCACCTCTACTTAATACATAAAGGATTGTCCTAATCCATAAGGACTCAATGAAACAACCCAGTAATCCTCCCCAATAGCTGCAATTGTTAACATCTGTCTCTGAAAAGCAAGATCATGAAAGGCCAAGTGCCTTCACACACGGGGAAACGTCAAAGAAAGCAGAGAAGGAAAATGCAAATTAAAACTCACAACTTTTATTCTGTTAAAGTGTCCAGTCGTACAAGTCTTTCAGAGCAAACAAGAGCAGCTTCAGTGCCCCCGGGGAAGGTGCTGCTGATCAGCTGCCCAAACCATCCCAGGGACAAAGTGAATGATTCTGAAATGTTACACCGAGCTGCAGGTCCCAGATGCCAAACCACAGCCCTGCTCCTGCATTTCCACAAGGGGAATGAACCATGTTTAAGCCATGAGTGGTGTCTTACTGCAAAGGGCACATTTGTCAGCTGGAAAGATGACTCAGGCTCAGTAGCCCCCTTCTCTAGAAAAATTCCCCCATTGTTCAGGAAAATTCCATTAAAGGAAACTCCGAGGGAGGGATAGGAAGTTCCAGGAATCCTAAATTAAGCCTTTGTGTGAACTCACACAAAGTTCACCTTTGCCATCGGGATCCAGCAATTCAAGAGCAGCTACTTTTGAAAGGGGATTTTGGAGAAGAGATTTCTGGAGGATTTCATGCTGCCAAAGCGGGTGAGGATTAACCCACCAGTGCAGCTGGAGGGAGGGAGGGAGAAAGGTCTGAAGCAAACCATGCTCCTGCCACGTCCCAGTTGTGTTTCCTGCACTGTCAGAACACAGAGAGGACTGAAAATGGGCTCAGTTTTGGCACGTGCTCAGGAAAACTACAGAATCCACTGTGGCCAAACAGTGGGGTTAATGTGGAATCATTTTCCTGGTCAGCATCCCCAGAGCCACACCTTGGGCAGCTTTCAGAGCAGATGACTTACAGGGTGACAGCACTGTTTGGCAGTGAGAAATCACACCAGAAATCAAGAAATCTCCCCGTGGTTGGAAGAAAAAGAATCCAAGGGAACAGCTGGGATCAGGCAGGCACTGCCACAAACACACCCCAGGGAGCAGCTGCCTCTGGGGAGACATCACTTTAATAGAGCTCTAGAGAAGGCACAGCTACCAATGAGGGGGAAAAGTTACTCCTTCCCCAAAGGAGGACTACAACAATCTGAAAAATCCAAAGAACTCAAACCATGCGAGTTCCACTCAAAAGCAGAAGGAAGGTAAGGAAAGGAAACGATGTCACAGCTGGGGAATCAGGAATGCTTGGAACTTTTTTCCATACAGCTCATCCTCTGTAAAGGATGTGCTATTGTTCTCAAAATTCCTAGAATTCATTGTTAGGGAGGAAAAAAGAGGACTTCAGTGTGGTTCAGCAACAGAAAGCCACTTAATACTATTTATAGTAATGAACACCAAGAACTTTAATTAAAATGGAGTGAGCTAAATGGAGCATATAAATGGTAATAAGGAAAAATAAAAAATGAGGTAGGATTTTATCAGGAAGTGACAATTAATACCAGAGAACAGCACACCATGAAAGGTACCTGCAACAGCTATTTCTCCACTCAGACTGGCAGAGTAAATGACTTCCAGCTGCTGAATTAACTGGGGAGCAAATAATAAAATCAGAAAGCATCTGAAACACAGAACAACTTCAGCTCACATTCCAGTGCAGAGTGTCAAAGTACAGCACGATTTAACACAATTAATAGGTTTGGTATTCCTTGCTTTTCAGCTGGTTTCAAAAGAATTACTTGCAATGTATCACTTTTTGGGTTATTTAGCAGGAAAGGTAAAGTGCATGTTACTAACCTTCGATCCTAACATGGGCTGAGCTTGTTTGTGATCTCCGAGGACTTGTTCAGCTCAGAAGTGCTATTAAGGAAACAGGTGGGTTTAATTCAAGTGGCTGTATGGTTTAGCAGCTACTAAATAATCTGGTTTGCTACCACCAGAGTGCTTTGAACAACCTGTTAGGACACAAGACACTGACCAGACCACTGACTGCCTGCTTAAGCTGAATGCTTTTTGTGAACACAGTTTCAGAAATAAACCCCTAAACTTCAGTTCAATGGAAACTTAAGGGAAAATATGGGATATTCACTGCTTGAATACCTGCAGGTGAGGGGGGTGGTTGATGTAAGCCCATCCCTCACAGACTGAGCACTCCAGGCAAGTGTGGGGAGTGAAGGACTCACTCTGCTGTGGGCTGAGCTTTGCAGCAGCACTCAGTGCTAAACTTGTTCAGGACTCATGGTCCAGACCCTGTCCTTGGAAGCTGGAAAGCTTTTCCCACCTCATCATACAGGACAGATACTCTGGAATCAGCAGCTATTTAAGGGAGACCAAGCAGCAGAGATCAGGAGTAAATAACACATACTGCTGTCTTTCAGAGCTGCAATGCCTTTGTGGCACCTCTGCCTCTGGTACAAAATGCTAACAGACTGCTCATCCCAATTTTGCCACATAGGGAGCTCTCAAGCCCTGGCAGCTGTGACTGAAAAAGTTAAGCTTGGAGTATTGGAAGAGCAGCACAAGGCTGGTGTTTTCATGCATGATCAATACTGGCCTGTCTCAGCCCCCAGCCCAGGGCAGGCTCTGTCACTCTGGTGTTCCCCTGTCCTGCTGGGATTCACGGCAGTTCAGGAGCCTTGCAAGCTTCTAGAAGCACAGCAGCGCTTTCAGGAGGTGCTCAGAGAAACTCCTAACTCAGCCATGCAAAGCTGAGTTTGGATAACCAAGATCACACCTGGAATCAAGAGTCAAAGCACTCATCTGCTCTCCAGACATGCAGGAGAAATCCCTCTGCTCCTGGGAGCCAGGTGAGACTCCTGAGCTGCTCTGCCCTTTCAGCCCTGCCTGGTCTAAAATACATGGGTAATAAAGCAGGTACCCAGTAGCCTTGAATGCCAAACAGAGTTCAAGTTCCAGTCAGTGGCTGTTATTCTCCACCACTATCTTTTGGTACAGATTAAAGGGAAAAAAACAAGCCAGTTTCCTTCACCATCCCGACAGCTCCCACATCCACCACAGGAACTGACTGGAAAACAGCATTACTGCAGCTAAACCTGAAGCCATCCCAGCTTTACTCAAGAAGCAGAAGCCCACCAACAACTTCTGTCCTTTCTGTGATCCAAAATGCTCATGCAAATAAAAGTACAATCAGATCAGCATCAGTCCTTCCCCATCCTTTCAGCAGTGACCCCAACTCTAACACAATTTCAAGACACTAACCCTATTAGAAGCCAGAAAAGCTTTTACAGTGCCTTGCCTCCCAGATGGAGATTTAATTATAGTATCCCCTGGACTGTTTAAACTTTTCATAATGAATGGACTAAGGGAAGCAAAATTTACATTTTTCTTAAAAGCAGTTTTATAAACAGATCTCCTGATTTTAATGCAGCTTTATTTAAGCGTCTGAACATCAACAAATCCAGAGTCCAGTTAACATTGTTCATGGTTTCAGCATATTCAGTATATATATAATTCATATCTTACATCTGGATGAAGAAAGCCACAGTGTGCCCTATTGCCCCAACATCCACGGGATCTCCACAGTTCCCTAAGCCAGGACACTCGCCAGGAATCCCTTTGGAAGCAGCTTCCCCTTTGCACACGTGGGAGGCCTCCAGACTTCTCATGCCTCAGTTTGCAGCACTTGGAGCCAACCTGCTGGGCTGATGCAGAGTGTTCTAACCAGGACCTGTAAGGCCAGGAGCCTCCTCTTCCTCCTGATGGAAAAGCTCGGAGCACTGGAGGCACATCTTTAACCACCCACCTTAAGGACATGATTATCAGGGGGTATTACACATTCTCTGCCTCTGCCAGGCCAGAAGGTTGAGGGCTTTTGGTCAAAGAATACCAAACAGGTCAGACTTGTTTCAATAAAGGCTGTTCTATTGCAGGGAGCCAGAAGAGCTCAGTCCACAGAGGATTCTCATTCTCCTCCTTAACACTGAGGGAACAAAAAGGGGAAGAAACAGGAGGACAGGTTTCTTTTCCAGCACCAGGTTCAACCAGCATTAGCCTGTTATTTAGGTCAAGAGGTGTAACAGGAACTGACAGCTGTTAAAGTGAGGAGAACAAAAATCAAGCAGTTCTGGAGACTGCATCCATGAAAAACACTGGCAGAGCATTCGACAGCTTAATTTAACAACTTGATTGTGGGGGAAGGTGGGATTGGGGATGAGAGGTGCAGAGGAAACCGGAGTTTCCTCTCCCACCCCAGGAGAGCCCTGACACACTGGCCAGTTGTACGTTCATACTTGATATGCAACAAAAATACCAGCAATTAAGAAGTTGCTTGAAAACTAAAAGCCAGATCCTGAAGCAACTCGCTGCTTCTGGGAGAGTAGATTAGAGAGTCCAATTGCTTTTTACCCAGATCTTCTCCCACTTGCACTGTAACCATCCATTTCAGAACAGGCTAAAGCTCTGGAATTGTCAGTTAGTGCCTCCAGCACATCAGCTGGAGATGGATGCTGTGTGATCTACTCATCAGCACAAGCAACTTAGAACCATTAAAGTAGTGCAATCTTAAGGGAGCAGATAGTTTGGTTCCTTCTCCAGGGGCAAAAGGTGTAGAGTGCAAAGGGGAAAGACAATTAGTAAAAAAAAAAAAATAAATGCTGCATTCAAGCAGCTGCAAGATGTTTATCCCCCAAATCCTAATGCCAGCATCCAGATAAACCCAGCTGTCTGTGTCCCATCCCACCCCACTGGGGGCCTCACTGACTGGATTGAGTCGAAGGGAGCAGTACTCAGTGTCACAGAGATGGAAGTTCAAGAGCTTTCCTGGCTCTTGATCTTTGCTTGCAGGACACTGGACTCTCTCAGTCCCTGGCACATAATAAGCCCTACTTGGAGCAATGCAGCAATCCCCACATTTGTTTTCTCCTCCATGCAAAGGTCATTTCTTCTCCAGCACCATCCACCTCAGCCCAGCTCCTGTCCAGAAGAACACCAGCACCTCTACCTCCCACTGGCCCTTGCTCAGAGGCCAATTAATCTGTCTTGATCCTCATCCTGATCCCAAGCTTCCCCCATCCTGCACCTGAGGCAAGAAGCTGACTCATTCAGAGTCACGTCTGTCAAGGACTCCTTGGCCAGTCTGGTCGCGATTGGAGTGGAAAAAGGGGAGCGTCTGGGGAAAAGGGGGCTGAAATGGCCTTTTGCTTCCTTCTAGTTGGTCAGAGGCTTTTCCCTTTGCTCAGGGGTTCAGGCTTGCTCTTTGTCTGCCCTCCAGAGGCGCTCCTTGACCTCCAGGGGCAGGGTGTTGAACAGGTCCTCCTCCACCACGAGCCCACTGCGTTTGAGCAGCGGGCACTCGCCCAGCTCCACGGGCAGGCACTCCAGGCGGTTCCCTCGCAGCTCGATCTGCGACAGGTTGGTCAGCTCCCCCACCCGGGAGGGCAGGGACTGCAGCACGTTGTTGCCCAGGTGCAAGGTTCTCAGCTTCCTGCACTGGAACAGCTCTGGTGGGAGACTCTCAATCTGAAATAAAGAAATCAGTCATGGGCAGAGCCGCCAGCAAACATGGACATGTGTGGTAAGAGACCAAAAACCCACTCGATGCTTCAAGGTTTACAGAGTAGTTGTTTTCAATCATCCACTTCTCCCATAATGAGCTCCTGCTTTCCACCATAAGGTCTGTCCCACAGTAAAAGCCACTATCCCATGATTGTATGGACTCCTCTTTCAGACACTGAATTAGTTATGTGATCACCAGTGAGGGTGGTTAAGATGTTGTCCCCAAGGACAGGATTAGAGGACGAGAAACCTGCTCACAGCTGGCCTGTGCCATCACATGCTTCCATCAATATTAGCTTCTTTCCATCCCAAATCCGTTATTCTGTCATTGGATCACGGCTCCTTTGCTTTAAGCAGCCATTGCACAGTTGGTATGACCAGCAAAGACTGGATTTAGTCTGGACTTCTGGTGTGGCTGTAAGAGCAGCTGAGGTCATGTGGGTGCAACCTCCAAGCCCTGAGAACTGGGACTATTCTTCCATCATTTCTGGAGGGCTGGGAAATGTTGCAAAGACTTTCTAGGCTCCAAATCAAAGGGTTTTTTGACAGTGTCAAAAAGCAACAACAAGAAAATGAAGCCACCAGCTGGTAGCTTTCCCAGCACCACCTTCAGGTAACCAGGAACCACTAATTTAATAAGGCTTATTTCTAGTAAATCCCAGTCCACTCTTCACAAAGAATTTCTAGGAAAACACTGGCTAAGGTTTAACAAACACTAGGCTAAGAACTAAATGTAGCAATTCAGGATTCTCCCCTTAATTCCAAGTCTCAGCTTGGAGACCATCATTTGCTTTTAAATGTAAACATGACCTTTTTATAACTCAAATTATGCATGATATCATTCATGACTAAATTAGTCTGTAATCCACTCTGAATGAGGGGGAGCCCAAGGAAAAGCCAAGATGAGACCAGACCAGTTAGAGACCATTCAATGCAGGCATTGTTACTGGTCCTGGGGTGTTTTGCAAACAACAACATGCAATCAAATGATTACAGACTCTGCAAAATAATAGTGCTATTTAAGGGACAAGTATTGGTTTAGGAAGGAAGCAATGTGCTATAACAGCCCTGCTTCCCAGAATGGGACCATTGTACCAGCCAGCTCCAGAAGTCTATTTACTGCTGAGCTCACATGGTAGATGATTCCTGGCTTTGGGAATTGCCAGTCTACCAGTCCTTGTGTTCCTTGCTATTTACTGGGAATAACCAGGCTGTCAGAGCCTCAGGTCCATTCTGGCACCTGCAGAGATCACAAACAGGCTGGCTGCTCCTCTGGGTCCTCACCACCTTGTGTTTCCAAACACACTGGAGCCAAGGCTGCTCCAGCCTTCCTGTTGCATGGTTTTTTTTCAGAAATGGGTGGTGCCACACAGTGCTGCAGAAAATGGAGCTGCCTCTATCTCCTCTCACCCAAGAAATGCTCCACCCCAAAACTGCAGAGGATGCACTGCAGATTAACCTTGTGCTGGGCTAGGAAGGCTGCCAGAGAACAGTGGTACAGAGTCATCCCAGTTCTGACCAGTAACACACCACGAGGTTCACCAGAGCTTCAGCCACCCACACAAACAGCCAGTGCTGGGAAAGCTGAGGGAGCAGCTGCTCAGCTGGGATTGCTGAACTCCTTGTCTGCTGTCACTCCACAGGGGCAGACACAGACCCCAACCTTCTGACTCCAACCTCAAACTGTGGCTGCAGTTTTAGGAACCCAGTGTAAAACTGAGCTGCATTAGCAATTAAATCCCTGATTGGAGAGCACTTTTGTGGAAAGCCAAATGATACCCCAGCTGCTCTGTGTGTCTCACAGGCAATCTGGCAGTGTTCACTCAGGATTACATCTTGCCAACAGCATTAAGGACCCTGATGTATGACAGTGGAAACCAGCACTGCTCCAGGACAATGCTGCTTGGTCCCAGAAGAGCCCAGAAGCAACTAATTAGATCTCTCTGCAGTTTGTAATTATGTTAGAGGTTTTTTCAAATTCAGGTGATAACAAACTCCAAGAGATAAAAAGTGTCCCTCAGGAATCTGCAGATAATGAAAACTTCAGCTTTGTCAGACATGGTAAATGAAGTCTGCTTAGTCCCAAACAGAGGAACAAAGATTCAGGAAGAAAACAGCGGTATAGTTTGCTTTAAGCAAATAAACACCCTCCAACACAAGCCAAGAAACAGCTTATGGAATTGGGCAGACTTGGTCATCCCCTGTAATCTGCCCTGTCCTTAGGCTGAAATTTAAGGCTTAGACTTAACCCAGCTGGGATTCACAGGTGCCACCATATTTCCTCCCCTCTGAAAATCAAGGAATTGCCACAGTTCCTACTTTTCCATCTGCCTGCCTGTTGACAAACCTGGTTTAGTTCCCCCTGGCCCGAGTCAGGTCACTGCAGAAGATGCTTTGCTCCCTCCAAAGGTACCTTTGTGGAAGGAGACAATGCACCCTAAAAGCGAAAGCCTAAGAACCACTTTTCCCCAAGTGTGTCCATATCCAGTTTCTCACAAAAAGCACATGTTTACAAGCCCAAACTGTGGAGCATTCCCTGGAAATGCAGAGTACTCCCAGCAAGGCTGTAAGCCACACACATGCACACCCTACGTGGCTGCTGCCATAGCATATGTACATGTCTGAAGCACACAGGCTTAAGCACATAGTTTTAGATAAAGACTAGTTTCTCAGATCTCCATTTTAAGCCCAAAACAGGGATCAATCCAGAGCCTGCAAGTTTCCAACTGCAGAGGAACAACTGACGGGCAGGATTTCCAAACAGCCCCCGACTGGCACTTGGAAGGAGTTTCACTGCTAAGAGAGGAAATGCTACAGAACAAGGACTCTTGGAAGACAGGCTTTCCCCAGAGTTATCTGCAATACTTTGCCTTAGATAAACCCTTCAGAGAGAAACAAAAGCAGTGCCAGTAGTAGCCACAGACCATTGTAGCATGTTTAATCACCCAGATAACAGAAGTGCCAGCTTTATTTACTCACCCAGGAGCTCAGCTCCGTGCTCACTTACCCTGTTGGCTGTCACAGCCAGATTCTGCAGGTTTTGAAGTAGCCCAACGTCTGGGGGTATGAAAGTCAAGTTGTTGTGGCTGAGGTCCAGGTAGCGGAGCTTTCGGCAATAGAAGAGCTGGGTGGGGATCTTCTCTATCTTGTTGCGGTTCAGGTAAAGGCGCTCCAGGTTGGTCAGGTTGCCTATCTGCATGGGGATGTAGGCAATGTGGTTGTACCACAGTTTAAGGCAAGTGAGACGATGTAAGTGCTGGAAGCTGATGATCTCCTCAATGGTCTTGAGGTTATTGTCCTTCAGGTCTATCTCCTGCAGGTTGTGGAGGCTAAAGATGGAGTGAGGAATGCGCTCCAAGTCACAGCGGATCAGCTCGAGCTCTGTCAGGTTGACCATCTTCTTAAGGCTGTTGAGGACGATGAGCTTGGTGCCCTCGTTGTTGATGGAGAGCTTCTGAAGGTGCACACCTACATCTGTCACCACCTGGGGCAGCTTGGTGAGGTTGCTCTTCATCCTCAGCACCTTCAGCCTCTTCAGCTCCCTCAGTCCATCTATCACAATGTACCGGTTGTTCTCAGCGCTCAAATTCCCTGTCAGATGAAGCTCCTCCAGGGTCTTCAGGCTATAAATCCACAGAGGAATCTCCTTGATATCTGTGAACTTGATGTGGAGAGATTTCAAATTCTCCCTCAAGAAGGCAAGGGCTGGAGCCTCAATTTTGGCAGCTGTGTGGTAGAGCCACAGTTCCTTAAGGCTGGTGAGCTGAGCAATGCTTGGGGGAATGGTGACATCAGGGATAAGCTCCAGCTTCAAGACCTCCAACTCAATGAGGTCAAAAACCGTGTCAGGAATGCCACTCAGCATGAAAAGATGCAGCTCCAGCTTATCCTGAGAGTTTTTGGTGATCCTCTGACGTAGTTTCTCCAGAGTCCACTCGTTGTTGAGGTTCAGCTGCCGCAGTTTGTTCTCACTCACCTCTGACAGAAAGACAGCGAAGCGCTTGGAGTAGAGGGGGTCGTACTGATCGATGAGATGGAGCATAAAAGCAAAGTCATTCTTCACGTCAGGAATGTCACTGTAACTGCTCTCCTCCCGGATAGACTCGAAGGAGTATTTCTTGAGCGAGCGCCTCAGCATCCACCACAGTGTGTACATGCAGATCAGCCCATAGAAAATCACCAGGCTGATGTAGAAGGAGGCCAGGATTTTGAAGAGAGTGGCCAGGGGATGAGCACAGCGGTACATCCTGTAGCCTGTCAAGCTCTCGATGTCCACTTTACAGTCCACGTCGAACGTTATGTTGTTGACATAGTACACAGTATAGCAAATGATCAGAATGAACTTGATGACTTTGATTATGGTCTGTCTCATGTACAGGCGATAAACTATATCGCCCTCCTCCACGTGCGTGCGGAACTTCTTCACTTTCTCAAAGAGTGCTTTGGCCTGTTCACCCTCCTTTTTGTCCAACACCCCCGTCTCAGACCGGTCCACAATCCCTTGCTCAATTCGAGACTTTGTTCTCTGCAGCATGGGAACAGTGGCTTCCACATCCTCACTGACTGTGGAGGATTTCTTGTCCATGGAGCCATTCATTTTCCCAAATGCTGGTTTGGTATCGCTCTCCTCCACCACTGTCTCAGATAATGCTCTCGTCGTCCATGGAGAGTCAAAACACTTAAGCAAAATAGACACAAAATGCTCCAGCTTGGAGCTGGTCCTTGGGAACTTGAACCAGAAGTTGCTACAAGCCAGAAAGATGAGGGTGTGCAGCAGCACCAGGTAAGGGAAATACTTGGCAAACCAGTGAAGGCGGTTCTCATAACACACCGCGTCCACGTAGTTGTACTGGTGCCGGTCCAGGTCGTATCGGATCCCCGTGGGCCCCGTTTCCGCAGAGGGAACCAGACTAGTGTTATAGTAGCTGCGCTCCGGGGTTGCCACTGTCCATCCCCTCACAGAGTCATTGCAAGAGTCTTTGGTAACCCATTTACAGGGCAAGCAGATCATTTTGTCCTGGGTGACCTGCAGCGTCCCTCCGAACACGGCGATCATGAGCATGACGATGGAGATGTAGTCTGTGAACACATCCCACCACGGCTTCAGGATGCGATAGGCCGGCTGAGTGTCGGCGAAGTAGCGCAGCTCGGTGACTGGAATCATGGCTCACCTGGAAGGAAACCACAGGCAGCTTAGACTGCTTTGTTCTGCTTCTCAAGAGGCCCTCGGAACACTCGTGTTAAGTGCTGGCGCAGCAGGACTGGAATTAGCCAAGACACAATTTCAAGCCACTGGGAGACAAATGAATGAGGCTTCCTGTGAGTCATTTGTCACAGCTGAGGCTGTGAAGTTCATTTTGGTCTTCCCTGACAGATGAACTGTCACAGAGCCTCAGAAGTGGCATTTATCATTAGCAGTTTGTGGAGCAATACATTCACACAAAGGAAGCTCACAGGGCAGACTTCAACTCCCTCAACCAGACCAGTATTTGGAAATTTACTGTTTTATTTACAGATTTTATTTCAGGAACAAAGGAGTTTGCCAGCACTGTTAGAAGTGATAAAATCCACAGAGATTAGCTGTCATGAATTTGTTACTCATCTTGTTTGCTTTTACATAAAAACCCTGTATGTGTGTAGTTCTCAGGGTGCAAGGGCAAGGAAAAACATCTACATACAATGCAGTTGTATTTCCCAGAACCACTTCACTGATGCAACTCATCATCACATTAACAAAGCAAGTTGGAAAACAGAACAAACATTGCCCAATATCATGGCTTTTCCTTCCATGTGAGATGTTTTGGCTTCTTCCCTTTCAGTTAATTCTCCAGGGAAAGATTAGTTACTTGCCCTTTGATAAGATTCAGCACTGAAACCCTGGAACAGCTGGTTTTTGGCCTTATTTACTTCAGAAACAGAGGAAGGGGGGACATACTCAAAGAATTCAGTTCCCTGACCAACCATTCCCACCTAGAGTTCATCTCAGCTGGGATTTAAGAGTCACGAAGGAAACCAAAAGGTTCTGGGAAGCAGAAGCCTTATGGCAGTGCTTGTTCTGGCCTTTCAGCTTCCAGATTAAACTTTGTGCATGTTCTTCAACAGGCCCTGGAAAGCCTGGAAGCCTGACTGGTCCAGGGAGAACTGAGCTCACAAAATTCCCTGATCTGACAGGTAACACCAAAGGACATGAAGTCATTGTAACTCCTTCTAATGACAGTGAAAAAGCAGTAATATCACATCACACTTTCCAGCAAAGTTCAGGAGGACAAGCACTGATCTGTCAGTCTTTTGGAAACTTAATGAATTCAAGTGTAAAGGAGGAAGAGCAAAAACTTAATGGTGTTTCCCCGAGCTATAAGACAGTCCCAAAAAGTCCTGGGTGGCTGCAGGGTCAGTGCCACCAGCTGGGACAAAGCTTTCTGTGCCTACACCACCTGCATTGGCAGAACTCAATCCAGAAAATGCTTAATTGTTTCTCACAAGAAATGACTCTTGTGCTCATTTTGATTTGTATATCAGGATAGGTAGGAAGGAAACCAAAAAGCAATTAGCGCAGCTGGCTCCTTAATTCTGCTTGCCAGTTACATGGGGTAAGAAATTCCCCTTTACATTGTGCACCTACAAGACTGTAAAAAGGAGGAAAAAAAGTCATAAATGTCCCCTGAGAACATATTAGATCTCAGTGTCAGCAACTAAACCCCAGCAGGGTGGAGCAGGAAATCTCCCGCCTTCCAGTAACAATGACAAGGTCACTGAAGGAAGAAAAAGTCATTCACAGTAAGTCCCCACTCCTCCTGGCAGACCCCATTCAAGTCTCAAAGAGGAACAATAAAACTAGGGGCCACCTTCAGAGAAGCTGGAATTTGCTGTCTTGTCTGACCTTAGCCCCAGCATCTGCAAGAAACAGGAAACGTACCCATCAAAACTTGAGAAAGTAGATGGGAAAGTCACATCCCTCATCATTCAGGTTCCTTATGTGTGGTTCCTGACAGCTCATTTGCAGTTACCTCTGCCCCAGGGAAAGAACGGATACTGAGACTTTCAAAGTGTGCTTTACTCGTGTTTAAAGACGAGTTGATTTCACCAAACTTGCATAAGCTGATCAGTCAAAATGTCTCTGTCTAAACTCCTGTCAGCTTATCAGAAGCATAAGAAAGTAAGTTTTCCAAGGGTGTAATTAAATAGGCAGGCTTTAGGTGTTGCACAGTGAGGGGGGGAAGAAAAAGTCTTAAAAGTATCTGTCTCAAAGGTATTTCAGCTTCCACATGCCACAGAGCTTTCCTCCCTACCACAAGGTCCCTGGGCAGTCCCTCATCCCCTGCCCCCAAGAAAGGACTTTACTTCAGAGGGTTTCAGCTACATCAAGCAGCACTACAATTCATATCCAGTATAGAACCACCCCAGGACAGTTTATAGCAGCAGCACCCGAGATTGTTCAGAGATCTGTATGCTAAAGCCTCATTATCACACAGTGAAATACTGACATATTGCATGTTTGGCTACAACATAACCCTGCAGCACCTGCAAATTCACCTGGATCCAGGTTTGCATCCCACCAGGGACCATGCCTGCCTCAGCCTGCTGGGCACTGACCTGCAGCTTCCCCAGTGCTGAACAGGTTGAGCCAAGACAAAGAGCAGCAGCTTCAGACTTACATAACCAGCCTGCCAAACCTACCCAGCCTTCAGCCAACCATGAGCATCACCAAGTACTAATCCTGTGTTTTACTAGACACACCTGGAGGAGAAAGATAATCACTCAACAGGCACATTCTGAGCACACCACACCTACACGGTAAAACCAGCCAGGAACAAGACTAAACCTATAAAGCAGCATGTATCTGACTAAAGGCTGACACAGCTGAGAGCATGAATTCTTCCCACAAACCACAGGTATTAACAGAGCAACTGTTCTCCAATTTGGACAATTCCTCTACCCAAAACCATCCAATCTGAAAACCTGAAGATTGAGTTACTGTTGACAGACACCTGGCTGAGCCCTGCTTCAAATTCCTGCCTGCAGCCACTGGCCAGCATATCCAGGGAACAGAAACAACATCACTGTTCTCTCTCACTGGCCAGTTTGTCAGCTTGACTCATCACTGCTGAATACTTTATCCAGCCTCCTCTTTCCTCTCCTTTCTGTTGGCCATTCTGTTACTAATAAAGCTACAGGACAAAGAGCACTACATGCACAAGAATTTAGTTTCCACCCCTTCCTTCCACGACCTCATTGAAATCCTCCTCAGCTTTAATGGAGTGCAGCTTTCAAGTGAGGCAGTCTCGTAATGCAGCTCTAGATAAGCAGATGTGGATGCATTTTATGTTGGATCTTGCAACTCTTTAGTTTCCACTACACATACTCATAATTCCCCATGGATTTTGTTCTTAGATCATGGACTGCAAAGCAGAAGTCAAGCACTGCTGACAGATTTTCTTACCTCTCGGAAGCCCAGAGAAAGAGGGAGTTGTTCAGGTGTTGACAGAATCAGAGGTACATAAAGGAAACAAAAATCTTGATGCTCTTAAAACTACAGTCCTGATTAGTGACGAGCTACAACGTTACAGTAAGTTTTCAATGGAGCAGTTGCCCTCCCCAGCACGCTGCCACCTGAAATCCTAAGGAAGGGCATGACACAGAGCTCTTTGTTCAGAAATCAGGAAATGCAAGAGCTTTACCAGGCAGAAATGGGACTGGGAATTTGTGTGTCTCCTCCCCCATGTTTATTAAGTCCAGAATTAAGACAAAAAAAAAAAAAGGAGGCTGAAACAGAGCTGCTTTCAGGCACCCCTCAGAAAACCTTCCAAGAACAAGGGCAGCCATGTGATCAACTGGAAAAGCCCAAGACATGAGATGGAACAACTCAAGTTATTTTGTTCTTTGCTGTTTATAAAGAAACAGCAGTGAAACCCGATGCAGAGCCCTGAAAAACCAACTGTTAACAAAACAAATCCTTCCTGTGGGACAAAACATCTTCTGAGGTAGAGAAGTGACATGATCACGAGAAGTTCTTTAAGGTCCTTTCCAACCCAAACCATTCTGTGATTCTACTATGTCAAGTTTAAAGGGTCATTTAGCATTTAGACCAGCAGCTGTCAGAACTTGCCCTCTTCACTCAGTGGAACAGGCAGTGAACCCAACAGAGAGTGGGGTAAGGTGGCTTTCACACAAAGTTCTGCCTCACCCAAGCCCCAAGACAGCAGAATGAAGGGAGCCCATGGGGTCACAGGCTTTACTGAAGCTCATGAAAAAGAGTAACCCACCTACAGTATGAAGGGCACTTTATTCTCTTTACACCTACCTATTAGTTGACTCCTCCTGTCAGATACAAGGCTGACATTCTTCACAGCATGGTGCAGCAGCTCCTGTTTACCATCACACAAGCATGTCCTGACAAGTATAGGGAGGAATATCTACACCACCAGAACAGCCCATGCTGGAGACCTGGCTTGGCATGCCACATTTTCTGCTTTCTGACAGCATTCTGCCCCAGCTCACAGAGCTGAGCACAGGCTGCAGCTGCCAGCATCACTGACATTCGGGGCAGGGACTGCATGCCAGTGTTGTATATTTAAAGTGCCATCAGATGACTTGCAACACTGATGTAAACCAGAGAAAAAAGGCTGTGTCAGCTTATAAATTATGAATATATGTGGCCACAGGCTTCCTATCCAAAATTAATTTTCTCTCTGCCATAAAGATGCTTCAAGGACAGGACATTGGAGCTATCTTGGAAAAGTATGACTGACTTCTTCCAAAAGGACACAATGAAGCACTCCCTTGTGCTGCCTAATGCAGGTGACTGAATTAATTCTGTAACTAAAGACACCAGAGCAGCTCCAAGCACCTCAGCAGCTGCAGGAAGGGGCTCCTCAGCACTCAACTCCAGTACTGAGAGCCACACAAGAGGAGGAACCAGCTCTTCTCAGCTCAGGGCAGAAATGGTGGACAGAGCAGAGCTCTGACATAAGTGCCAACAGATTAAGAAATCAAGACACTAGATTCAAAGTAAGTAAAAACTTTTCAGCAAGGATAATATAATTCACTGTTGACAGACTGTCACAACATGCACAAATCCATGGGTGTTGCCACAGCTGTTTTCAAGCTCAGAGAGATGTGCCAGTTAAGACAAAAGAAGACACAGAGAGCAAAACAAGATAATTAAGACATCAACCATCAGCACATTAATATCCAGCCTCAGCCTGAGCAAAGAGGAGCAAGTTCCTACTCACATGTTCCCCATACCCTCTAAGCCTTGTCCTCAGGTGCACAAGCTCCAAAACTGACTGACTTCCAGCTCTGAATACTTTCTGGCTGCATTAGTCAATTACTAAAGAACAGACCACCTCACCTTTCATCCCCAAGAGCTGATAAAACCCCTCAAACTCGGAAGGAGAACCTGTTAACTAGCCCAGTACACACCTTTCCTGTGCACAAAAGTAGGCTGGAGCTAGAGAAGCAGCTTGAAGATTTGTCACAAGAGGAGCTTTGTGAATTGCCAGGGCAATTTCACAGCAGATGTTAACAATGCTTGGTACACAGGGTGAAGGGAGCACTGTTATTTCAGCAGGGAGGTCAGGACTGAATAGCTTTTATTTTCAAAAGCAGTTCCATAGCAGCAGGAGGGGCAGATATAACCCAGCTCTGTGAACTGGATTTCCAGTTGCAATACAGGACACATGCACCACATCAACAGTTTAAGAAAAAGCTGTTTGGAAGCACTCAGGACATGCCCTTTAAAGCATGGGGACTGCTGACTGCCTGTTCAGTGTCAGTAGTGTGCATATGCAAAACCGAGGCTGTTTTTGAAAACACTTGAAAAAAATGCACAAAGGAAACTCACCACACTGCAGCTGAATACTTTAAATTTTAACCACTGCCAAAACAATGTGCCCCACACAAAAATCCTAAAAAACCTTCCTCCTCTGTGCTCCACCACCACTCACCTGACATTGCACCTCTACTGTCCCAGATACCAGTGAAGCTCCATTTAACACCAGAAATGAGTTTCACTTCCTTTTGAAGTGAACAAAATCCTTCTTTAGAATGTGGGAGAATTACATGAAAGTTTCTAACAAGCCTCCTCTAATCACACAGCAGTAACTTGATAGATGTGACCTCCACTGGTTATTTAAAATAAAAAGGTAGCATAAGGGACCCCCAAACCACAGACCATCTCTCTGTCTGCCTGCAGCAGTTTATTAGATCAGAATGTAACCAGCTTCAGCAAATCATCACTGGAAGGCTTCAGGCACTCACATTTCAAATGTGGCAACATCAGCTTTTAACACATGGCACCTGGCATGGTTTAAGGAAATATTTACGCACTTTGTCTTTGACCTACATGAATTAAAAGGGTTTCTAAATACCACAAGAGGATCAGTACAAAAAAACCCCAACCAAATCAGTGAACTGCCAGAACATCAGACAAGCCTTAGGGGTACTTCTGTTCTGGAATAAACACACTTCACATTCCTGCTCAGAACACAGCCAAACTGGACAGAATTTCCCATCCTGAAGATAAGCAGAAATCTGCAATCCCTTTCCTCACTGTCCCAGCGCAGAGCCAAGAAGGGAAGGAGTTTCTTGCAACAAGTTTCTGTCATTGCCTAATTGACACCCACACAAGTGACTAGACAGTGCAATCCTGAGAGTTCACTGGGAAAAGCTGCCTGGAGATGCCTATCCAGCAGGACAAATCACGCCACAGGAAATAGAAGGGCACGCACCAAACCCAGCAATTCCTCCTATTTTTCAGCTGCATTCCTTCCAGGCACCAGTCACCAAAACACTTACTGGATAGCCTCTGAGTATTTACTGTTAAGTCAGGGTTTATGAGGTCAAGAGTTAGTTTTATGGGTGACTACGTACAGTTATATTCTACTCTGGGCAATGCTTAGTTCCTTTTTCATCCTCAAGCTAACTAAGAGCTCACAGAATTTAATTAGCACCACCACAATTAAATACCACCACTCTTCCCCTTATCACCCTCTGACCAACCACCTTTCCTCCTTCTTTTGTTTATTTTATCTCATCAGTGCCCTACCTATGTTTAAGTAGGATCCTGGTCATTGTTTTTTCTCGGCTTTACCACTCAGAGCTGGCCCAGAGCCCTCACCTTGCTGGGTTCTGCTATCTGCAGGTCAGTTCTCTGTGCTGGAAGGGGAGGATGTTCCTGTGTGCTGGATCCCGAGCGAGTGCTGAAGCGCTGCACTCCCCACAAGCCATGGGAACAGCTTCCCTGGAAGGAAACAGACAGCAAATCGTCAGCAAAGAAGAGGGGATGGAGCTCACAGTAGGGCTGGTGAGGGATATCTAATTGGCAAGGAACGGCTCAGAGGGCCACTGGGAACCAGAAAGAGACACACTGGTACCTAGAAAGATGGCAAGAGCACAGAGCCCAGTAAAACTCCTTGCAGGAAGGAATCTCCAGCATCTGTTACTCCAACAGAAATTACCAAAAAGCAGGTGTTGCAGACCCAGCCAAAGGAGACGCTGAGTATTAATATCATAACTAAGCCTACACAGGTAGAGACAGACTAACCTCCTTGAAGCACAACCTAAATAAAGTTGGGAATAAAGGATGACTTTACTCCTAGTCAGGAAAGCCTGTTTTGTTTTAAATGTTGCCATTACAAGTATCTCAAAGCATAGATCACTTTCCTAACCACCCCAGACTGAAGCAAATGCCCCCTTCCCTCTCAGCACATATCTTTTTTGAAGTGGCAGCAGTTTAGCACCACCAACAAAAACAGCAGCAGCTCTTTTTGTTTCCTTTTTCCCTTCCTGCATGTCAGCACAGGGCATGGGAAAGGAGGGGAAGGAGCAGCTCCTCTGAGGGATCTCGAGGGACCGCAGAGCACCCACAGCGCTTTGTCAACAACAGGGAGAAAAGGGAAAAAGGACATGGCCAGCAGCAAACCCAGACCACGCTGGTGAGGGTGCCCATACACACACTCCCCCCGACCCCAAGGCTGCCCCTGGGCTGGCAGATTTTGAAGCGACACCTCAGAAACCAAAGCCATTTCATCCCACCCTCCCCTCGGTGCCGCAAAGGGAGGGCTCCCTGACCTTCTTTCCTCCCCTCACCGGCAGCGATCGCTCCGGCTTCCCAGGCACAGGAAAACACCTCTCTGCCAGGCACAAACCAACCCCAAGCGCCTCGGTCCGCGGGTGACAACCACC
>WBMV01001080.1:331367-363731 GCA_013396655.1 Campylorhamphus procurvoides | reverse complement strand
GGCGCTGCGGGGACACGGGGGCGGCCGACCCCCGCCGAATTACTCAGCAAATCCTCCCCGCCCGGCCCCGAGCCCCCTCAGCCGCCCCCGGCCCCCTCACAGCGGGGACGCGCCATGAGGGGATGGCGAAGGGAGGGCAGCCCACCCACCTGCCCGCCGCGACCGTGAGGACACCAGACTGCACCCACCTACCCGCAGCCCCCGCCCTCCCTCACGCCGCCCCGCAGCCTTTTGTCCGCCCTGCCCGCGGCCGCCCCGCCCCGGATCTGAGCTCACCGCCCTCAGCGCCGCCATCGCCCCGGTCCGCCGCCTCACAGCGCGGGCGGGGCGCCGCCATCTTGGCCGCGGGCATGACGACACGGCCGCGGCGCCATCTTTGTGCAGGGCGCGCTCCATAGCGGGGGGCGGGCGGGAGTTAATGGAGGCGGGGGGAGTGAGGGCGGCGCCGCCATCTTGGTGAAGGGCAGAGCGCAAAATGGCGACCCTTAAAGGGGCAGCCGCCCCGGCGGGGAGCGCCCTCACACGCCATGGATACTTTTAGTGCCTCAGAAAAGTGATTCACTGGTGGGTGTTTGTATTTGCCTGACTCAGTGGAGAGCACAGGGCGCTTAATTTATTGTTCAAGTCATAGGGGATGGTTCAAAGGCAGTCGTGGTTTCCTTGCTGTACAAGAGGCAGTTGTGAGGGGTTGAGTGCAGGCAGTTTTAACTTGTACACGGGGAGTAACAGCAAAATTTACACCTGTAAAATAAGTATGCCTTGTATGTATATACTTATACTTGCTGCACCCATGCAAGTTATCCAGTAATTTCTGCTGCGTTTCAAGGGGGCCATAAGGTGAAGTTACAGGATATTATTGAAGCCGTATAAAGGCCCAACCTGTGCTCCCGTCCATCCCTTCTTCCCACTCCAGCCCTTGCCCACATCCCTGTGTTCCTTCTGCCCTCACACCCCCCCTGAGCTCAGCTCACAGGCCTGGCACAAAACTGCCCACTTTTCACCCAGCTTGGCTTTTCTGCTCATGTATCCAACCAAACAAGCTCAGCCCAGGAGCAAACAACAACCAGGGAAGGCGCAGGGAGGAGAAGGGGGCAAAGGAAGCACAGGAGGAGCCACCTCTGAGCTGTGGGCTGGCTCAGGATGTGCCTTGTACAGTTTTCCTTACACTTGTTTCGGTGTTTGAGTCAACCAGAAGTTCAGAAATCATCTGCCTGCACAGACATTCCCTCGTGCTTCATCACCCCAGGGGTGCCAGGGCCTGGACCAGATGTTGGGGCAGGGTTGGGAACCTTTGGCACAGCGGATGGAGCTGCTTCCTTCCCCTGTGGCTCACCTTTCCCTGCTGTGAAAGGGAGGCAGAAATGACTCACTCAGGACAACTCCACGACCTGGGATCATGGTGCAGGTGAAACCTTGTCACAGAGAGGGGAGCCAAGAGAGGACAATTTGCTCTCTGTGCAACTATCACCTCTCAAATGCTGATGGAGAGTTCAGCTCCTGCATCCGTGCACTGAAATCCCCCTCTGAGGCTGCTGTTCATGCCCACCCACAGCCCAGGAGTGGGGTGATGCTGCAAGGTGTGCTTTAGGCTGTACCCTGACAGCAGGTCATTGTTCTCTGATGACCCTTCACCTTCTCTGCCCGTGATCCATCCTCTCCCCTAATAATACTAAGTCTGCAGGATGAAATTTTTGAGAGGGTCTGACTGGCATAAAAATTCATTTTTCATCATGACTAGAGACTTCAGTGAGAGGGAAATTCCCTGCCACTGCCATGCTGAAGCAATTACAGCCATACCACAGAAATCATCCCAGTACAGTTATCCTGGCAGGAGCTTCCACCTGAACAACACACCGGGATGTTTTCCCCGGCATCCAAAATCCTCTGGCACTGCTGGCTCATGCACTTTTCTCCACTGCTGTCGTAGCTCCAGTCCTGCCTTCCTGCAGCCTCTGCAGCTCCTCCCAGGAAGTCCCAGCAGCAGATGAAGCATTTCAGGGACAAGGAGAGGGCAGGATGTGTGCCAGGGCAGCCTGGGCACCTGACACAGGCTTTCCCAGCGTAAACAAGCACGGCCCAGCTTGATGTAAGTTGGTTTTGCCCACATTGTGCCCCCCTGGCAGCTGCTTTGGCTCTCCGTCTTTGCGCTTGCTGGCACTGCTGCTGGCTTGCCTTGCGCCTGCATCCCAGGGTGTGACAATTCAAGGTGTCCCTTGGTCCCCAAAGCCTCCCGGGTGCACCCATGAGGAGCCATGAAGTGCTCAGGGAGGATTGGGATGGCTGGTGTCCGTGGGCTGGAGGGCAGGAGGTCCCTGCCATGACCTTTCAGTGGTCACCTCCAAAATCCTCACTGTGCTCTGTGCTGCCCCCGCCTCCAGCTCTGGGCAGGGCCTTATGGGCAGCTCTCACACCAGCTCCATAGTTTTCTGCAGTCTGTTAAAGCCCTTTTTCTTTACTGCCACACTCTGTCACCTCTTTCCAGGACTCATTTGCTTTGCACCCCTAAGCAGTGTCCCTCCACATCTCAGTGCCTGTCCCCAGCGTGCCGCTCTGCCACACACAAGGACAATGTGGCAACTTCACAATCCTGAGCAATATGATGCTCTGGCTTTCCATTTTTCCATAAATAATGATGGTTTTCCCACCTGGCAAAGAGATGTCCAACCCCACTGGTCTCAGCTGGCAGCTGCTTTGCACTTTTTCTTGAAATAACACAAAATGCAGGCAGTGGGGACTCACATCCTGCATGTAAGGATGGAAAGCGCACCCAGAATACTGAGAACTTACCTGTGGGCTGGCCAGCTTCTAATCTGTTTTATTTAATTTTTTGGCTGCTGGGTAGATCAACCCATGGCTCGTTAAAATAAAGGTGCATGCATCCTCCAGACTCACTGCTTTTATCTCAAGTATCTAACAAAACATCCACTTATTTCAGCTAAATCACTGCCTGTTTAAGTAATGCTGTAGAATAGATGATGGAACCTGAGGTGAAGGAACAGGCTGCATGAGACACAGAAATTAATTGTTTGGGGCCACAAAGGAAAGATACCAATGAAACTGCAAGGGGAGCTGATGCTGAATACCAAATTCCAATGGATGCCCTCTCCCTGGCATCCATACCACTCCCCTCAGTGCAAAGTCAGGGAAGCTTGGACTGGGAGAGAAAAGAGGCAGAAGTCATGGTCACCCTTGTGATCTGATTTTGTGTGTCATGGGCACAAAGTACAGCCCTGGCACTGTTTGGAGTTGCAGTGACAACGCACAGAGCAGCTCGTTTCTCCTCTTCCTTTCTGTGGCACCGCAACCCCAGCTGTAGGTGTGGACCTGCCCCAGGTACCTGGAGTGTTTGCTGTGCCCCTGCAGCTGGGCAGCGATTTTCTCACCCCTCTGCTTTGTGTCTGGGGAATTGCAGGTCTGTGCCTGCAGCGCTGGGGCAGCAGGGACCGTGGTATGCTCAGGAGACTGGGACCGTCTCTGGATCACTTCTTGCTGGGGAGGAAGAGCCGTGCTGGATACAGCTCACACTCCAGAGAGGTATGGAATGCCCAGGGGGACTGGCCCTGGCTCAGGCTGCAGTGGTGTGGAGCCCAGGGGAGCTCACTGCCCAGCATGTCACTTTGGCAGTGAGAGCAGAGAAGGCACAGCAGGAAAAGCCCCCCTGGTGCAGTCTCCTCTCTTCCTGCTTATTTCCATGGAGCCTGATTAAAGGTAACAAGACAGGAGAATGTCCTTCAGACAGGAAAAAGCTCTTTCTTTGTGGGGTTGCCTTGTCTGATGGTCTCTACTAAAGCCTCCTTGGTGGCAAAGTACTTGGGAATCATCAGCATCCTGCTTGAAGATCCCAAGGTGCCAAGCAAGGAAGTCACATGTGACAGGGAATCAGTGGTGGAAGGTTGTGGATGCTGAATCTTCTGCACTTGCACTCAGCTCTCCTGCCAGTTCCTCCAGGCAAAGAGCACCTGGAGGAACACATTGTTCAATCTGGGGAGCAGAATAGGCTAAAAAAGATTTGGGGGCTGTGTGGCCCCAAGTCTGTGTTGCTCTCCAGCCTGATGGGAAACCGCCCATGGCAGCATCAGACAGGCTGGGGGTGGGATGGGGTGAGGTAGGGACATCCAAAGAAGAAAGTATTTGTCATTTCCCTTCCTGAAAGGACTGGAGCAGACAAGGCCTTTCCTCAGAACTGGGAATTTCAAGGCTTAAAGCACCTTTTTCTCACTTGTTGATGTGTTAAATTCTCTGACCCATGACCAGCAGCAGCCTGACCTCAATAGGACAGCACTGGAGCTGTTAATATTTCACCTCCAGACACCTTTTACTTCCCAAGCCACAAATCCTTCTACTCCCACTCAAATCAGCTCAGGCACAAGGTCTTGTGACCATGACAGCCATGAGCTTGTGTAAAGAGAGCGAAGCTGGGGCTAGGGGAGAGGAGAGAGGCTGCCTTAGTCCCAGAGACTTCTGCTCGCCCTTGGCTACCTGCCTGGCACCACAGTGGAGCAGAGTCCACTTGGTGCCCTGTGAAACACAGGGCTCCTCAGCAGGGTGTTTGCAACGATCCCTAGTGAGAGCTGGAGCTGTGTAGAAATCCAAGGACCTCAACACAAAATATCCTTGGGGCACATCCCAAATTCTGGTGCAGCCCAGAGGGGAGCAGGTAAGTGGGGAGCTCCCACTGCAGCTGAGCCTGGGGAGGGGGATGACCCTGTATCCACCCCCTACTGACAGGGCAGAGCACAGACCCCCTCACACCCCAGCTCTGCATCTCAGCTGCTTTCACACACCCTCCTCATCCTGGTTCAAATGTATCTTATTTGCTGTGGTGACAATGGTTTTCTTGGATTGTTGCTTCAGGGCTGCCCTCCTTGTGCCCCCAGCTCTTCTTGGTGTGTTGAGCATCATTTATTTCCAGTTTCCAGTCCCTTCCCTGTCCAGGTACCTTTTTCCTGCACTGCTGAGTTATTCAAGTCTGCCTCTGCTGCTTTTCATCACCCTCATGTTAAAGTCCCCATCAAGCACTGCTGACTTCTCCCACTGTGCTTATCCAGCTGGAAGGAGGATTTTGCACTCAATGCTTCCTACTGTCTTCTTTGCCATTCCCCTGAGCCCCGATTTACTTGGAAATCACACACCTGGCAGGCCTGCATCTCAGACTGACCCGTGTGCTGTGTTCTCTCTTGCCTGTGCTCAGTTGCTGCCTGGTTTTGACATGAATCTTGAATACAAAACTCAGCATATTTTCAGGGATCTAGAGCAAGTTCCTTCACCAGACACTTTGCTGTGGTTTGGAGAAATTCAACCAGATCTAAACCATAACACACTTCAGCAGGACAAAGGAGTAACTACTTTTGCTACTTTGTAGAGTGGGGCAGAATAAAAAAGTTCATGATTCTAGGGAAACGGGGTATTTTGTGGCTTGTGGAGATCAAGGAGGTCCTTCCAATGAAAGACAGGAGAGGTTATGGAAGGCAAAACCTCAGCGCATGGCTGTTACAGCTTGGCTGAGCTCATTTGACCCCATGATTTATCCCAACTGATAATGAAGTTTAAGACTTTGCCAGCTCCCCAGTGAGTGTACAAACACTTCTTTTGTTCATCTATTTTCCCAATCCTTGTTGAAACTTGTAAACGAAAACAGAAACCACTGCAACAGCATTACTGCTCTACAGTTGTTCAGCAACAGCCCGTGAAGCAATCCTAAAGGGCACACCTTCTGTTTGGGGAAAACACCTGGGGAGCTACACCCCCTTTGTGTGTGGACTCACCGACAAGTGAAAGCTTCAAACTCACTTTCTTTCTCTCCCTTTGCAGGCAAAAATGTCAAGGCCAGTGCAAGCTCGGAGGCTGGAGGGAATAGATAAGAATATCTGGTGAGTTAAGAGACTATCTGGTTTACCCTGGTGGTAGATGTGGTTTTGGACACCCTAAACCCAGATACAAACCTCGGCAGCCTCTCAGCACAGAGCAGTAGCCTCCCTTGGCTGCTTTGCATGTGTCCAGGAAGCACACTGGGGCAAGTTTGTCCCAGAAGACTTTACCCTGGCTCAGTTCTGTACCTGCTGCTCTCCCTTTATGCTGTGTTGGGTGTTTTGCACCATCCTGTGGGCAGCAAGGCAGGAGCATCACCCTCCATCTGACCCACCCACCCAAACCTGAGCCAAGTTCCACCACACTGGCTGTGGCCTGGCATCTGCTTCAAGCCCACCCTGAGGCACTGCAGGCAGAGAGGCAGGGGAAGGGCTGCTGCAAATGCCAGTCCCAGCCCGCCAGGCACAGTGTGGAGTTGGGAAAGCTGCCTGCTCCAGGGAGAGATTGAAACAAGCTACAAACTGCTGGTGAGCTGGCTCTTGTTTGGGACAAGCAGCGAGTTCAGCCTGCCTTGCCCTCTGCAGAGGCCTGTACAGTGTCTAGTTCCTAAATTTTGCAGAGCTGATATAAGCCTGGAAACCTCTGAGCCCTCAACTACTTGTTCTGGTCTGATCAGATGTGGCTTGGGCCACGACCACACACCAGACAGCACAGTAGCTGTTTCTTGGGAGAATAAATCAAAGCCACCCCCCAGTGCAACAGTGCCCCATCCTTGGTTTAATTGCAGCAGGTCTGAAATGACCTGTGCTTGGTTCTGTGAGCAGCAGGACAGCTCTGCAGGAGACACCACCCAAAGGGATGTTGCAAGCAGAGCCGGTGCCAGCGTGCTGCCTGGACCCTCTGTAAGTGCTTTTCTCTCCCTTTCCTCTCTCCAGGGTGGACTTTGTGAAACTGGCTGGCACCTACGCCAAAGTGAACCTGGGCCAGGGCTTCCCTGACTTCCCTGTGCCAGATTTTCTCCTGGAGGCACTCAGGCAGGCCCTTGGAGGGAACCACATGCTGCACCAGTACACCCGGGCCTTCGTGCGTGCACAGATCTCCCTCCTCACAGCACCCCCTCCCTCCCCCTACAGGCCTCTTCAGGCAGCAATAAACAGGGCAAAACATGAAGCAAAACACACATCCAGCCTCGGCCCAAGCCTCCTGCTCCCAGGGCTGTAACTCCCTGCTTTACTGGAGCCTTGGGAGATGCCTGGGACACTTGGTTGCTCAGGCCTCTTCCAAGGCTTCATTCTTGCTTTAGGAGGCTTCTGCAACCCAATTCCCACCCTCCTCTCACCCCACAGGGCCACCCACCTCTGGTGAATGTCCTAGGCCAGCTTTTTGGGAAGCTGCTTGGACGAGAGCTGGACCCCATGAGCAATGTGATGGTGACTGTGGGGGCGTACCAGGCCCTTTTCTGCTGCTTCCAGGCTTTCGTGGATGAAGGGGATGAGGTAACACATGATCTGGTCTTGTTGCACTGGCAGCTTTCCCCCAGGAGTGCCCTCCCTGGCTGTGGGTCTGCCAGCAGCTGCAGGCTGGGTTTCATTGTCCTTTTCCAAAGCAGAGACAGTTTTCCCTCCATTCTCTAATTTCTGAGCTTCTGCAAGAAAATATTATCTGCTGCAGGGCACAGTCTCCTTTCTGCACAAGGAAAAACAACCCTCTTTGCCCTGAGTGGTCATTTTCTTCCCTGACACTGCCCACAGACACTGCAGATTCTCCATTACAGTAATTCAGGGATTAAAATTTCCTGTCCCTCCTGTCGCTCTCTGCCCCCACCAGGGAAGGTCTGGCCAGGGCCAGGAGGGTGCTGACATGTCCCTTTCTTCCAGGTGATAATCATTGAGCCCTTCTTTGACTGCTATATGCCAATGGTGAAAATGGCTGGGGGGACACCCGTGTTTGTCCCGCTGAGACCGGTGAGTGGGTGGAGAGGGGGAGAGCCACAGCAAAGAGGAGAGTGGTCAGCAAAGTATGCCAAGATTCCTCTCTGTTCTTTCTAGAATGCTCCAAAAGATGGAAGTTTGATGTCTAGTGCAGACTGGCAGCTGGACCCAGCTGAGCTGGCTTCTAAATTCAGTGAAAGGACAAAAGCCATAGTTGTGAACTCACCCAACAACCCTCTGGGCAAGGTAACATCTCTGGCTGTGCTGTGACTGACCCTGGGAGCTGGTGGGGAGCTGAGCTCACCCAGCCACATTGGCAGCATGGCAGTGACTGTGTTTTGTGAAGGCACCACATGCTGTGCTCACTCTTCTGCTGTTTTTAAGCCTTGTCTTTTGTGCCAGCAGTGGCTTTGCCCTGTTAGACCTGCCAGCTCCTGCCATCCTGGCTCTGGGAGTTGGTGCCATCAGGATGCACAACTTTCATGGCCAGGCAGGGGCTTGGAAGTGCTCCTGCTGCATCCCTGCCCCAAACCCCTGCCTCTACAGGTGTTCAGCCAAGGGGAGCTGGAGCTCATTGCAGAGCTGTGTGTGAAACACGACATCCTGTGCATCAGTGATGAGGTGTACGAGTGGCTGGTCTACGACGGGAGGCAGCACATCCGGATTGGTACAGGGAGGGGGCCTGGCTGGGGCTGGGGGTCTCTCAGGGAGGGCAGTGCTGATTGCACTGGGCCACCTGGCAATCCCACGGGCTGCCTGCAAGCACAGCCTTAGGAGGCAGGAATCCCTGTGGGAGGGATTTTGCTGCACTGCAATCTCAGCCTCCAAACCAGGTCTTACACAGGAGCCCTGACTTCAGAGCCAGTCAGGGGGGAGATCCAGAGCAAAAAGCCCTTTGGCTCCAGGGAAACTGAGGGGGTTTTTCCCCTGCTTTGGAGAGCCACAGTTTTCCATGTCCCTGGTTTCGGGAAATCCATTTCAACATCATTTCAGAGGCCTGTTCTTCCAGTTGCAGTAACATGCAACCACCTTGTTGCAGGGTGATGGTGTTTGGCATCTCCATGAGCCCCTGGGGCTGGGTACATGGGCATGAAAATATTTAATTAATTAAAAGAGGTGCTCTTGAGAAACCTGGCTGCCTTGAGGTTCACCAAGGTGAAAGATGTGCTGTGAACACACAAAAGGTCATGATGGGTTATGGTGGGCAAAGAGCTCCTGCTGTGCCATTAACACAGCCCAGAAATGAGCACACTGAGCTCTGCCACTGAGGTTTCTGTCCTTTCCAGCCAGCTTGCCAGGGATGTGGGACCGCACGGTGATCATCGGGAGTGCTGGGAAGACCTTCAGTGCCACTGGATGGAAGGTGAATACCCCACGTGGCACCTCCCTGTGTGCCCATCCCTGTCCCTGTCCCTGTCCCTGTCCCTGGGGACACTGCGGCCACACGCTCAACTTTGAGCCTCGGGGTCTGGAAATACCAAAGCTGCTGTAGGAAAGCTCTGTCTGGAGAACACAATGAAACCAGCACAGGCAAATAGAGGGGAGCCTGAGCAGGTACCCAGGGATTTACCACCTTCCTCCTCCTCTCCTGGCTGCAGGTGGGCTGGACTGTGGGCCCTGACAGGCTGATGCGGCACCTCCGTACCGTGCACCAAAACTCCATATACCACTGTGCCACCATTGGCCAGGTAAGGCAGCTCCCTGCAACTGGCCCTGAAATTCCTGAAGCAGGGGCAGGGGATGGTGCTTTTGCCCAAGGCATGGTCCTTTCACCCAAGGGATGGTCCTTTTGCCCGTGGCTGACCTGAAAGACACAGACACGTGGTTTGTGGTGCCCTAGAGAAGCTCCTTCCCCTCTCTCCATAGTTGCCCCACTTCTGAGAGGAAGGGGGGAGTCTCTGGAGTGTATTCTTTATCTTGCATTGACAAATCCGAGGGGCCATTTGGAGGGGCTGGAGACGGAGTTCCTTAATCACCTGTGAATTGCATCAGAGCAAGGGATTTTGGGCAATGCTCTTTAGGCACACAGTGTGACTCCTGGGTGTGTCCTGTGCAGGGGCTAAGAGTTGGACTCGGTGATCCTTCTGGGTGCCTTCCAAGTCGGTGTATTCTGTGATCTTCCCACTGTGATATTCCCTCTCTCCTTGCAGGAGGCCGTGGCTCAGGGTTTCCAGAGGGAGCTCACGCTCTATGGAAAACCAGACAGTTACTTTGTCCAACTGCCCCGGGAGCTGCAGCGGAAGAGGGACATGCTGGTCCAGAGCCTGGTTGCTGTGGGGATGAAACCCATCATCCCTGAGGGCACCTACTTCTTGGTGGCCGACATCTCTGAGTTCAGTGAGTCAGCTGCAGCCCTGCTTGGGGGGCTGAGTGGGGGGCACAGCTCAGAGGGTACCACTGGCAGGGACAGGAACCTGCCTGAACCAGCCCCGGGGCAGGGATGGACAGTGCATTCCCCTCCCAAGCTCCGAGGATGTGGGTTTGAGGCACCCAGCAGCCCCCCCAGCCTCTGCCCTGCTGTGCTTCTGCAGAGTCTGAGGTCCCCGATGTCCCCGACTCGGATGAGCCCTATGACTACATATTCACAAAGTGGATGATGAAGAACAAGGTAACTGTGAATGGCCCTTTTGCTGCCCTTGCCCTGGGTGGGTTTGTGCCCTCCCAGCTGGCTGTGCCCACTGGAGCCAGAGCACAACACCAGTGCCAGATCCAGCAGCTCACGGCAGGGGGATCAGGAGTGAAGGAGGGCTTCACCCATGCTGGGGCAGGGCAGGCCCAGAGCAGCAGCCTCAGCTCCACGTGTTTCCCTTCCCCAGGGCCTCGCTGCCATCCCACTCTCTGCTTTCTTCAGTGAGACCAGCGGGAAGAACCACACCAACTTCATCCGGTTCTGCTTCGCAAAGGTGAGCTGTGACAGCGAGGGGAGGCTGGGAGGAATCAACAGGGCTGGGTTAATGAGATCAGGGCCAAGAAGAAATGCAGGGTGGGCACTGGAGCCCAAGCATGGCATCCCAGCTGGAACAACTCCTCCTGCAGACACATGTGCCGAGCCGGGGCAGCAGCTGTGCCAGGGCCTTCCTAAGCTTGGCCACATCCCCATCCTACATTTCTTGGGCAAAGCAGGGAGTCTCTGGGTGTGTCTGTCTCACACAGAGCATTTGCCATGTTCTGGAATGAGAACAGGAGTTTTGTATGAAGGCTGACTGCAGTGAGGGAAAATGGGCTTTGCCTGGAAGCCAGTGTCCAAACCTGTGGTATTTGTTTAGGAGGAAGCTACGCTGAAGGCAGCAATTGACATATTGCAAAAATGGAAAGAGGAGAAAACCAGTTCCTGAGCACAATGGAGAGAGAACCAGGCTCTCCTTGGTCCTCCCCTGCCATGACTACTGTTCCGCCTCTTCTTTACTTGTCCACAAACATTAATACGTTCTTACTTCTGTGCTTTCAACAGCATTTTCTGTCAGACAAATGGGTAAGAGCTTTGCCCAGGGTCTGGGAGATACTTTCAGTCACAAAAGTGGTTGTAATAGCTTAGTGTGCACTCACAGTATTTGCCATTTCTTCTTACATTTAAAGACTTTGCTAATCAGTTCTAGGATGTATCTAGCAAGATACAAGGTAAGGAGGACAACAGGGGCATTTTCCATCACCAGATTTTGAAAAGCTGTTTCAGAACTTACCTTTAAGGCCATGCTGAGGGGTTAATGTGGCTTGTCTTGCTCCACATCCCTCCTGGTGTAGTCCAAGGTGCAGGACAGCATTCCCAGCAGCATTCCCATTCCCATGGGACTGTACAGTGTCATCAGCCATCAGGAGGTGACTCCTGTGATCCTGAAGATTATAAACACAGTGAAATGCTGGTTTTTCTCCCAGTTAACAATTTTCCCATTATTTGTTTTCTGTGCATCTCTGGGGAAGGTGTCCACAGAATCTGTAACTGTTTTCCCCCAGGAAATAGGCTGTTATCAGTATCTTTGGTGTTGCCAAGCTTTCCATGTGCACCCCCAAAGTGCTCTGGGCACTTTGTCAGGGTTTGGCAGTGTCGTCCAGAGTGCAGAACAAACCCTTTAGGCCTTGAGCAGTGCCTGGGGAGGATGGACACTGTGGCCTCAGGCTGCTCCTGCTGCTGGTGGCCCCACAGCCTCCAACCTGCTGTGCCAGTGGGGTGCCTCGAGCACCATCTGAGAGAGAATTCTTGCATCAGTCTGGATTTCAGCCTGGATAAGAATGTAAAACATCATCATCGACCATGCAGGAGTTACGTGCAGTAGACTGTGCAATGAGTGTTTGTGGCTGTTAATTTATTAAAGTGGAATTACTGCAATCTCGGAAGAGTCTGTGTCTCTGCACCGATGTAGGGCTGGCCCAGCTCTCCTGGAGAGTGTGTGCAACCCCTGGGCTGTGTCCTGTGGTGGGGGCTGCTCGTCCCCCCCAGCTGGCAGGGACCACAGGGAGGGATGTGCATTCAAAGAGACAAGACAGGAAGAAACCTCAAGGAACAGCCACAATCCCAAGGAACATTCACTCCCAATCACTCCCAACGTTCCTGTCTGTGAGCTCGATTTCCTTGGATACAAAACCTCGCTCGTGCCACTGAACAAGCACAAAGCTGAAAATGTGACCAGCCACAGGATTCTACTGTGGCAACGGAGCCACCACACACACACAGAGGTCTGAGGCAAAAAATACTTACAACTAGCACCACCCCCAAACNAGAGTCTGTGTCTCTGCACCGATGTAGGGCTGGCCCAGCTCTCCTGGAGAGTGTGTGCAACCCCTGGGCTGTGTCCTGTGGTGGGGGCTGCTCGTCCCCCCCAGCTGGCAGGGACCACAGGGAGGGATGTGCATTCAAAGAGACAAGACAGGAAGAAACCTCAAGGAACAGCCACAATCCCAAGGAACATTCACTCCCAATCACTCCCAACGTTCCTGTCTGTGAGCTCGATTTCCTTGGATACAAAACCTAGCTCGTGACACTGAACAAGCACAAAGCTGAAAATGTGACCAGCCACAGGATTCTACTGTGGCAACGGAGCCACCACACACACACAGAGGTCTGAGGCAAAAAATACTTACAACTAGCACCACCACCAACCACCACCACCACCAACCAACAACAACCACCCTTTTTTTAACAGAAGGCTTCTCTTTTACACTTTTTCTTATCTGTCCACACATACATGTCACACTCCATTAGCCAAGCACTTCTGTCCATGAATCTTAGACCATCTCCTGATAGGTAGTTCACATCTCTCCTCACACCAGCAAGGCTCAAAACATATCTTATTTTTCTCAGTTGTTTTTCTTCTACTTTCCCATGCCACTACAAGGCCATAGGTTTGTTTTTCCCCACTTTCCCATGCCCACAGCTGCATCCTCCCCAGGCCAAAGGTGTCTTCAGCCCAGAAGTCTTCCACATCCTACTAGCACTAAAAATCACATCATTAAAAAGAGGGGTATTTTCCTCCAGAATCTGAAGAAGTGCCGATATTCCCTCATGCCCTGCCCGGGTGACCCTGTTCTAGTCACCGCTCCAGGGTCCCCCATCCCTGGTCCCCCATCCATCCCAAGTCCCCCATCCATCCCTGGTCATCCATCCCAAGTCTCCCATCCCTGGTCCCCCATCCCGGCCCCGACCGGGGCGCTCCCGTCTTAGCTCAGACCCCGCCTCTCGTGGGCGGGGCCGGCGCCCTCCGGCCAATCAGCGTCGGGGGGCGTGGCTGGGAGCGCGGGAAACATGGCGGACACGGAGAACGTGGGGAAGCGGCCCCGGGGGGCGCAGGTGGGGCGGGGATGGGGGGAACCCCGGGGATCGGGGTGGGACATCGGGGATGGGGGGGAACCCGGGGATGGGAGGGACATTGGGGATGGGGGGGGGACCCCGGGAATGGGGGGAACAGGGATTTCCCAGGGATGATGGGGGGTNACCTCAGGGATGGAGGGACTCCGGGATGGGGTGATCGGGGATACCCCGGGGATGATGGGGGGGTACCGGGGGTGGCGGAGGTGTCCCGGGCACGGCCCTGGGCGGTAACACGTGCTGTGCCCACAGGTGGAGGACAGGAAGGTGGACTGGCGGCGCTGGAAGCAGGAGAGTAAGGGAGGCCGGGCACACGCGGCCCGGAGGGGCCCCCGGAGCGGGAGGAGCGGCCCCCGGTGGTCCCCGCACGGTGTTTAACGCCTGGCGCTGTTCCCCGCCCCAGGGAAAGCAGAGAAGAAGAAATGGAAGGAAATGAAGCTGCTGAAGAAGCTGGAGAAGCAGCGGGTGCGGGAGCTGGCAGAACAGCAGGCCCAGAAGAAGGAGGAGCAGAAGGAAGACAGAGGTGATGCCGCTGTGACCCGGTGGGGAGGCCTGGGTGGAAAAAGCTGGGAGAAGTTGGCTGTTAAAAGCCAGTCAGTGTCCCAGATCGATAGGGAGGGTGACACTTCAAAAATCCAGTGTGGATCGGACCACGTGCCCAAACAGGCACAAACACAATGCAGTGAGCACTGCAACTTTCCTAAGAGAAAACCTGATTAAATCCAAGAAACAGAGATCTTTTTCCCCACCATAAGTGGAGCTGAAGCAGTGGATGTGATGCTGTACATCACCTCTCAGGCCATGGCTCCCTCGCGGCTCTGTCCCCATCCTGTGTCTCTCCTGGCTCTCTGTCCCCATCCTATGTCTCCCCTGGCTCTGTCCCCAGGCCGTCAGCACACGCTGAGCGTGGCCCTGCCGGGCTCCATCCTGGACAATGCTCAGTCCCCGGAGCTCCGGACGTACCTGGCGGGACAGATCGGCCGGGCCTGCACCATCTTCGGCGTGGACGAGATCGTGGTGTTTGATGAGGAGGGGGAGGATGTGAAGTAAGGGGGAGACTGACAGAGAGCACATTTAGATAGGATATTGGGAGGAAATCCTTCCCTGTGAGGTTGGGCAGGCCCTGGCACAGGGTGCCCAGGGAAGCTGTGGCTGCCCCATCCCTGGAAGTGTCCAAGGCCAGGTTGGATGGGCTTGGAGCAGCCTGGGCTAGTGGGGGGTGTCCCTGCCTATGGCAGGGGGTGGGATAAGGTGATCTTTAATGTCCCTTCCAACCCAAACCATTCTGTGGTTCCATGAAGTAGGAACCATCTTGTTCTGCAAAAAGTGGTTCCTCTCAGCTTTCTGTTCCTTCAGTCTTTTTTTAACCTGAGTCCAGGAAGGAATTGCATGTACCTCCTGCAGGTGTTTGAGCCTCCCTCAAATGCCAGGATTAACCCTGGGAAAAGATGTTGACTGCCCTGCCAACCGGGATTGTTTATCCCAGCACAGGGATGACAAAAAGAGTCTCTACCTCTGGAGCAGCCCTTTTACAAGGGGTAGAGGGGAAGGATGTGCTGCTGTTTTCAGATTAAGAAGCAAGGATTGGTCTTCTGGACACCTGACCAACCTCAGGCTGAGTCTCCAAGCTGCTTTTTCTTCCCTTTCAGGAGTGTGGAGGGGGACTTCGAAGGAATTGGGAAAAAAGGCAAGGCTTGTGTGCAGCTGGCTCGGCTCCTGCAGTACTTGGAGTGTCCTCAGTAAGTGCACCATGGTCAGACCCTGCCTCAGATCTAGGTGCCCCGGGTACCTCATGCCAGAGGCTGTGGGGGCAGGAGGCACGTTCTGTTTGCATCACAGAATTGTGCAGGAACACGGCATCTGATATTTTAACTGAAAGAGGAGCAGTGAATGCAGGACACAACCTGCATGAGGCCTTAGTGATAGAGCAGGGACTGGCAGGAGCTGAGTCTGCTTTTCTCTGTACTCGGCTCCTTTGAAGCAGAACAGGGTTGGAATTGAGGCTTGGGTTCCATAAAAACACCTTTTCACATTTAAACTTCCTCTGGTAACAGGTACTTGAGGAAATCCTTTTTCCCAAAACACGAGGATCTGCAGTATGCAGGTAATGATCCCAGTTGTCTCTGTCCCTGCTGAGCTCATTTTGTGTGGGGGACACAGACCCCAATAACTGTTGTCCATGTCCCTGTGGGACACACAGACCCCAATAACTGTTCCCCATGTCCCTGTGCTGTTCCAGGGCTGCTCAACCCCCTGGACAGCCCCCACCACATGAGGGTGGACGAGGACTCGGAGTACCGAGAGGGCATTGTGCTGAACCGGCCCACAAAGCCAGGCAGAGGCTCTTTTGTTAACTGTGGGATGAGGAAGGTATGTCTGTTACCCACAGATCCCAAAAACAATTCCCCTTGTCCCTCTGGCAGATTTGAAGCAGGCAGGGTGGGCCATAGTGGGCTGGCAGGGGGTTTAAGGCTGTTGCTGTCTTGTCCTTTCTGCCTCACCAGAGTTTGTGGCTTCCCAAGCCCCTGAGCCACACTCAGAGCTCCTCAGTCCAGCTCCAGGCTGGAACAGACCCCTCTTCCTCAGAGGGCTCCCATCCTCCCCCCGTGCTTCCTGAATGTCTGACAGTGCTGCTGTCACTGCAGGAGGTGCAGATCGACAGGCAGCTGAACCCTGGTCTGAGGGTCACCGTGCGCCTGGAGGAGCCCCAGAATCCAGGTAATCCACTGCTCAAATTGCATCCATAAACTTCACACCCACAGGAGCTGGTCCTTCCCTATGACAGTTCTGAAGGTACCCAACAGCTCTGCACGATCCCTTCACTCCACACAGCTCTAATAACACCCCCACTGTGCCTCCCCAGTTAACTGGAAAGAACTGTCAGTTCTTTGACCAACAATAAACAGCCCAGACACACCTGCATGTTCTCCAGAACTCGGAGAATTCCAGGAATCCTCTTTCACATTCTGGAAAAAGGGAGGGTCCTGTTGTACACCAACTCAGTGCCCTATCCCAGGAGAGACTGCTGAGCATGGTTGGTCAGAGGGGCTGTTCATGTCTCTTCTCCCCTTTCAGAAGCCAAAGTGCACAAGGGCACCGTGGTGTCCTCACAGCACCCCCGGACAGTGTCAGGCTTGTACTGGGGCTACAGTGTCCGCCTCGCCTCCTGCCTGAGTGAGTACTGCCAGGCATTCCCTGCCTGCCCTTCCACACCACACCAGTTTCAGGCCTGCTGGCTGCACACATTAACATCTCTTTCCTAGACATCTCTCGCCCTAAAGGCAGTTGACACTTGCAGCTCTCAGCCATGTGGCAGCCAAATAATCACTCACCAGACACTGCCCTGTGCCTCTCTCACCATTGCTCCAAATGGCTGCATAGCAGCAGGAGATGAATTGGTGCTCTCCCTTTCCATGATAATACATCCCACTCATTCCCATCAGAGCCAGCAGTGACATTTGAGCTCAAGAGCCCTGCAAAATCCTTTTCCTCTCTTCTGGTTGATTGGGCCTTCTAGCAAAGCTGTGAGCTACTACTCAAGGAATGGTTCTTAGCACCAGTTAGGAGCTTTGAGGAAAAGGTGCTGCTGTTGAGAAGGGTGTGGGAGATTCCTACAGCAAGGGAATTACGTGGGAAGGAGGAATTGTTCTGTCTCCTGCTGCCCTGGTGGCACTAGTTCACCTTGTGCAGAGGGCACAGGGGTGAGGGCCCTGCAGCAATAACCCCAGCCTGTGTTTCCCAGGTGCTGTGTTTTCTGAGTGCCCGTTCAAGGAAGGCTACGACCTCTCTATCGGGACCTCAGAGCGGGGCAGCTCCGTGGACCAGGTCACTCTCCCCTCCTTCAGGTTCGTGTCCCACCTGCTTTGCCCCTCTGAGCCCCCAGTGGGGCTGGTGCAGGCAGCAGAGCTGCACTGCAGCTTTGGTGTTCTCCCAGGCTGGAATGGTCCTAGATCCAAGTGCAGGACTCCCCCACAGGCTCCCTCCTGTGCTCTGCTGCTCCCTGTTACACCAGGGCACATTTCTCTGCATCACAGAAGCTGGGGAAGTACCCCAGGACAAGGGTAATGCCTCTCCTGTTTGTCTGGAGTTGGTAGCAGGGACTGTGACATTGGCCAAGTGCTGTGGGGCTTTGCTGGGGAGGCAGCTGCACCATCAGCAAGGGACACAGCTCTCCCTGCTTCAGCAGCACACAGGAGCTTGAAAGCAGACCCAGATACCTGAATAAAACAAATGAGTCTGCTTGTTGCAGCTTGAGTTGAGAGAACTGCTTATGTGAAGTCACTTTGTGATCTATTAGAGGATTTGAGGCATTTAAAGATCTAAAGTCTTTAGCATCTGCCTTGGTCCCAGGCTAAGAGCCAATCTGCCCTCTCACTCTGTCCCTGTGCCCTCCCCAGGCATGCCCTTGTGGTGTTTGGAGGCCTTGAGGGTCTGGAAGCCGGGGTTGATGCAGACCCAAACCTGGAGATCACCAACCCCAGCGTGCTGTTTGACTTCTACCTGAACACCTGCCCCGGCCAGGGCAGCAGAACCATCCGCACAGAGGTAGGAGGGGGCTCCCAGGGCAGGGCTGTGTCTGCCTGGGGCAGTGACACTCGTGTGGCTCCCCACGGGGACCCTCAGGGAGCAGCTCTGACTCTGGTCTGTTCCAGGAAGCGCTGCTGATCTCCCTGTCTGTGCTCAGACCCCGCATCCAGCAGGCTGTGAAGACACCAGTGACAGCTGAGGGAAGGGAAACCACTGACCTTGGCAGCAGCTGAGGACTCAGGGAGGCGGCTCTTCAAACAGGGGGTGCTGGGCAGGTCACTCAGAGCCTGGCAGGGCTGAGGCACGGCATGACCAAAGCTGGCAGTGCTGCTCAGCCAGGAATTCAGCTGCTGCTGGAAGCAGGGCTGTGCCCTCCTGCCTGCACGGCCCAGCCAAGAGCTGGGTGCTGCCTCCCCTGGCAGCAGGCTGGCTCTCTGCAATTCTGACATCAGGGTGGGAATAAAGCAGTGTGGAACCTCAGCTGTCTTGAAATTGAGGTGTGTCTTGGTGTAGAGGATGGGCACTCACTGTCCAGAGATCCTGCATGCTCAGTGCCTCTGGAGCCATGTGGCCTTCAGACTGAATGGAAGTCAAAGCTTAATCCTTATGCCAAGAAGCTGTTCTTGCCTCAGCCTGACTTTCCCCAGTGCCCTCTTCAACTCAAAGGCTTTGTTCTTCCCAACAGCAGGAAGGGCTGGAGCTCCAGTTGGGCCTCAGCACTAAAACACATCAGCTTGTTACAGTTTGGCTCCATCTGTGATGCCTTAAGCTCTGCCTAGAGTGAGCTCAGACAGGAAAGCAGCTGGAAAAGTTGGCTCTGTCCTCCCATCCTCCTGCTGAGATATTCAGAGCTTTGGTGAGAGCAGATAAGAAACAACCAATACCGTGGGTGTTCAAAGCTTTACTGCTAAAATCATTTTCTGAAAGAAAACAATCACACAATCCTTTGGCCACAGCAAGGCAGGAACTTCTCCCACTGCACCCATCTTGCTTCCCCTCCTTCCCTGATAAACAGCAGAAATGAGTAACTTCCCTTTGTGTTTTAATGAGCCTCACACAACTCCACGGGGGCAGTAGATGAGGGGCAAGTTCTAGTCTAGTTCTAGCTCTCACTGCTACAGTGTCAGGTGCCATGAGCCTTCTGCAGGACCCACCTGCAGACCTGCTGTGTGTTGTGTGTGTTTCACTGTCACACACACGAGGGCGAGGGTAGAGAGAAGCACTGCTTTGATTCTTACTTCCCACATTTAAAATTGCACAAGGAGCTATGATTCTGCTGTCAGTCCCTTCCCAGGGGATACCTGGATTTGCTCAGGGTTCAGCTCTTGCTCCCAGCTGTGATGGCTTTCAAGTTACTTGTTCTCCTCAGGATGTTTGGGACAAAGAGGAGCCCTGAGGCTCTCTCAATGCTCTCGATGGGGACCAGGAAGCGTTCCAGGGGGATTTTCTCATCCACAGGGCTGTTGGGCATCACGTACGAGCGCAACTCGATCTCCCCGCTTTCCTTTTCCAAGATGAGCACCTTGAAGAAGTGGGTGGGGACGGCCACGTTGTTCTTCCCAATCACCTGGTACTTGACATACATCTTCCCATTGGCCTCCATCCTGCACCAACAGCAACATCCCAGGTTACCTCCCAGCCTGGTGCCACATCCACCCCCTCAGCCCTCCAGCACCGCTCTGAATGAGCCCCCACCCCAGGGGGAACAGCCCTGCTCCTGGTGCAAGGGTGTAAAGCATGGCTGGGGCAGAGGCTGCGTGACACAGTGGGGCTGAGCCGTGCTTTGGGTCTGCTCCCCCCGAATCCCCTCCCTGCTTGCTCCAACAGCCTTTCCAAGCCATTTCCTGCTGCTGAAGAGATTTCAGCATGAGACAGCTGCTCTTAGTGCTGTGTGAAGACCTTTGCAATCAAAGTCATGCCCTTTAGTGGAGAGGTAGCCCATGAAATAAAACTTGGAAGCTTTGTTCTGCAGGGATGGGGTCTGCAGTCTAATCTGTTAATCTAATCATCCACTAATCACCAAATTGTAAAGGACTGCAAATAAAAGCAACTTAGTTACACCGTAGCTCAAGAAACCCCCCCTTACTCTTGAAATAAACCGGGTGGGAAATACACAAACTGTATCCTAATCCTAAATACCTTTCCACAGAATTTCTGTGCACTGCTGGTCCCACCTAGTGAGCAGGGCCCCAGCAGATCCCTCCTGTCTGGAAGCACCTCAGCCTGTTTCCCTTTCCCTTTCGGGTGCCATCCCAGCTCAGGCCTCGCATTTACCTGGGCAGGAAGAGGGGTCCTGTGCAGACATAGACATTCTTGTTGTGCCTTGCCAAGCTCCTGCAGTACTTCTCGAGGTTATTCCAGGCATTCTGGTTTAAGTGAGGATTCTGGAAACACAACGAGCGGTGAGTTGCTGGGGCATTTCCTCACTGTTCACAGCAACACACCTGCCTTTTCTGTAACACATTTCACAGTGCTCCAGGCACCTTCCAGAAGAGATCATAAAATCCTGCATCTCTGCTATCACCTGTGCTTTGGAAGCTGTGCACAGCAAGGTCTTGGTTTGCACAGAGAGGGCAGGACCCAGCAAGGTCTTGGTTTACACACACAGTACAGGACCTAGCAAGGTCCCGCACACACAGAGGGCAGAACACGGCAAGGTCCTGCACACACAGAGGACAGGACCCAGCAAGGTCTTGGTGTACACAGAGGGGACAGGACACAGCAAGGTCTTGGTGTATACACACAGGACAGGACCCACCATCTCTTCCAAGTGTCTGTGCACCTGTTCAGCTGCTCTGAACGGGGTCTGTCATGCCTTGAGAGGTGCCTTTGCAGGATCCCTGCTAAACCCACCAGCAAACACCCCCGGGAGCCTCTGTCGCCTCTCCTCCCGACAGGGCACAGCCAAGCCGCGCTCCCCCGTGGCAGCCGCGGGCCGTACCTGCGGGGCGATGTTGCTCAGGTAGAAGGTGTCCCGCATGGCCTGCTGGCTCCAGCGGTGGTTGGCGGCCGCCGCCAGGTGCCCGCGGTCGAAGCCGCTGCCGCGGTAGTCGGCGTTGGTGGCGCGGTGATACTCGTGCACAGAGTCGTCCTCCTGGAAGTCGCAGGCGGAGCGGTCCGAGGCGCCGCTGAGCGTGTCCCTGTTGAGCTGCTCGATGACCCAGAGCGCGCTGCGGCTCCGCGGGTCGTAGCACAGCACGTACGACTCGCGGCTCCGCAGCTGCGCCAGCCCGGGCAGGCCGTACTTGCTGAGCTCGCCGCGCACAGACCCCGGCGGTGNCGCGGCACCGCGGGACCGCGCAACGCTTAAAGCGGGCTGGGCCTGCGCCGCTGGAAGCAGCGGGGCCAGGGAGCCATTGCCGCTTTAAGGGGGAGGGGAGAGGGTGGTGGGGACAGCGCGGGGATTTACCGGAATGGATTCGTCGGGAATGGACGGACGGGATTTACCGGGAATGGATTCGTCGGGAATGGAGTCACCGGGAATGGAGGGACGGGGCACCGCACGGGCGTTCCCCAGGGAAAGGCACCGCTCTTGGGAAGGGAACACAAAACCACCTCGAGAAGAAGGAGAGGGATGGTCCCCCAGCCGCTCTCCCGCTGTGGAGCAGCCCAAAGGCCACGAAGCCACCCGTGTAGTTAAGGAAGTGGCATAAAAACAGTGTTTATAAAGAAGGAGTTATGGAGTGCTCACTACACCCTGTTCTGGCAATTCTTTCAAAGCAAGGGGGGAAGTGTTATCTGTTCCCTTCTTTGGGGAAAGGGCGTTTTAGAGTGCTCTGAACAGCTAAAATAGGCACTGACATTCCCTGAGGGAAAACACCCTCTGCTGCCCCAAAGCAACTTCTGCCTTCATTCTCATTGCCAAAGTGTGAATAATTCCAGTCTAGGTCACACAATTCAAAATCAGCCCTCTGAGTGACCAGAAATTTGATCTCCAGTTCCCTCTTGCTTCGACCTCATGGGCAAAGCCACAGCATCCCCTGAATTCCAGCGAGGTGCAGGTAGAGCCAACCTGTCCCTGCCAGGGGAAGCCTCAACTCTCCCCACACTCAGCACAATGCTTCCCTCCCAGATGAAGGTGGGTTCCCCTTCCCCTGCCTGGGAGGAACACATCCTGAGAGCTATTTAAACAGCCTCTGTTCAGGTCCCTGTGAGACAAGGGGTCCCCAAGGCACCCCAAACTAACACCTCCCACCCTGAGAAACTCCTGCCACAGCCAACCTGCTCCTACTGCAGGTCAGCATTGAAAGAAACCAGAGGTGGAAACGTCTCAAGGCTGGAGCAGTTGTTACTTGGTCACACAAGAAAGGAACCACGAGTTAAGTATCATCTCAACAACAACGCAAATGAATCACCAAAAGCCTTTGAGGAATGAAGCCAAGGGAATCACAAGATGATTCAAAAGCTGGTAAAAAGTCAAGACTCTTCGTCCCCTCAGAAAATTTTGTTTTGTTCGTAAAGGAGGAAGTCTTGGAATAAAGAAATGGATGTCCCAAGTCACTGAAAAGTACAACTCCTTTCAAGTGCAGGACAGAAGTCCCATAGGCTACACAGGAGGGAAAAAAGGAAGAATATAAAACAGCTTTTTATGTGGGAACCAGCCTGCCTGGGTTTACCAAAGCTGTTACAAGCTCTCCTCGAAGAACTCAATCAGTGTAGCAGCCACAGTCTGGGTACAGAATTTGGGTATAGTAAGGCTACAGAATTTATCCCAGAGAACTTTTCCAGCAGCCAAAGCTCCCATCACATCCCTTTAAACCACTGCAGACTCCTTTCTAAGGAGTCACCCCCTGAAGGAAGGTGGTGCAACGTGAGCCCTTGGGCATCTAGGAAGGGAAAGACAGAAAGACACCTGCACCTGTGCCCTCCCCAAGTGTGTGCAATGCTCCAGCTCAGCTCCTGCCCAGGCAGGTCACCCCCAGGGCCCAAAGCTACTCTGAAAGTGTGCACAAGTTCATCTCCAAATAATGCTTTCATCCTATTTGTCTCCTGCCTCCTCAAGGTTACTTTAAGGAGATTTCCAGCTGTTCAGAGCAGGAAATCTCATGGATGGTCCCGTTACCAGTGACAAAATCCAGCATAAGGGAACCCCTGCCCTTGCTAGGGGGATCCAAAATGGACATTCCAGCTCGGGTACTGAGGGAGGTGAGGGCAGAGCTTGTACGTGGAATGGTAGAGCTGCAGCACCATTTAGAGAAGGTCTGAGGCAGAAGTATTTGGAGCAGGTGTAATTCTGCCTCAGAGTGTGACCCTCTGGTTCTACATCTGACTGTTTGGCCACACAAGGTCTGGCCTCCCTAGTGCAAGTACCCCTAGACCTGAGACCATGGGACCACCTGGAACAGCTCAGAAAGAACATCTATCCAGTGACTAGAGCAGACAAGATGCTCCATCACACAGCTGTCCTGGTCTACCTGTTCCTTTTTTCTTGGGAGGAAAACTGTACCCTCTAGAAAAGATTGCAGCAGAGAGGGGTAGTGTTGTCACAGGTATTAATTACAGATTGCTTTAAACATTCAGTTGCTCTTGCAACACAGCAGCAACACCTGGCTGCACCTGTGGCACTTGAGCATCTTCTGAAGGGACAGAAATTGCTTGGGACAGCCAGTAAGAAATAGGTACATGCACCAACCTGTCTTGCAGTGTCCCCACACACCTTTGTGAGATTTACAGCAGCCTGTGAAGAACTGGCCTTCAGTGAAGGGAATAACACCAGCAAGAAAAGCTGAAGGCTGCCCAGATCCCTCCTGCCAGGGCGACTCTAGGCCAGCAGCAGCTTAAGTAGGTCTTACAAAGACTGACCTTTAACAAATCAACAGCCATAAATACCAAAAACTGCAGTGTCAAACAGCCACACAGAGGTGAGCCAGCACAGAAATAAAGGGAAAAGCACGCTGGATTAGTGTTCAATAAGGAGCTCCTGCACCACCCAAGCACCTGGCTGCTGGCAGTTTCTCCCTCTCAGGATTAGGGTTTCTGCTCAACTTGACACTGGGGCAGGTCAGCAGTTCCCTCTGTAGTTTGACTCACATTCACCCGAGCCTGCTCAACTGTATCTCCCTCCCAGGAGGAACAAGTGTCCAGCTCAGGACTGACTTCAGCAGGACCAGGACACAGCAGTGGATCAGCCCCAGCAGTCACTAATGACAGGTTCTTGTACAGCTGCTGGATTGTGCCAGAGAAGGACTCTCATTGTAGGTCAGAGCTGTACCATGTCTCCTCCTGGCAAGAAGCACTACACAATAATACCAAGGTTAGTGTGACCAGAGCTTAATGCAGGGTAGTATTACGTGAGCCACTGAGGCAGAAAACCCCAGGGCTCTGCCTGTAGTGACACATCTGTCTTCATTGCACATGATTAGGTGTCCATTTCTTGTGTTTCAGAATCCTGATTGTAGCTGGACATGCTCCAGTTCTGAGCCAGGAAAGCAGCCTGAGGCCTCCCTGCAGCAACAATCCTGTTCAAAGGCTGTGTGTGGTAAGGCTTGACTGGAACCTACACTCAGGCATTACAAGCCCCAGTTCTGCTCTCAAGGAGGCCTCACTGATAAGGCGGTTCTGGATTCAGGCAGTTGGAGTGCACAAAGCCACCAGCTGTCACCGTGTCCTCCCATCTCAGCTTCCCAAGGCTCTTTCCCAGGCAAAGGGGTCCAATCACCAGAAATTGATCCAATCTTCTTCACACACCCCAGGGGATGGCCAAGTGCAGACACGAGGGAGAAGAATCCAGAAGTTACTTGAATGGCAGAGTGTGTGACTTCACTGGAATACATTCTGTTCATAGGAGGAAGATCCTTCTGTATTCCCCCCACCAAAATTCCCTGGACTCAGTCTGTCCTTTCCCCATCAGAAGTTACTCCATGTGTTACTTCCATGATACAGGAGTCCATCCCTTCAGGGATATGCAGACAGAAGGTTTCTTTCCCTCCAAACTTAAAGTCATTTTAAAAAACGTTACAAAGAACTGCTTTTGGCAGCAAAGAGGCATTTGAGACTTGGAAAAATCTGGAGTGCAGAACCCAAGTAAATGGGGAAGTGATCAGTCCTTGACCTAATAAATAGAATAGAAGGAAGTCTTCAAGGTGGCCAGTAGCCCAAACAAAACCTGAAGCCCTGCAGAGTCCATGAGGAGCTTTAGTGCACCACAGTCCACAGGGGCACCTCCTGGGATCCAATGCCACAGCTTCTCTGACACCTTTGGTTAGGCCCATGGACTACTTGGAATCCTGAAGTTCCTTTGCCTTCTTCAAAATCAGATGAACATCAGAGATAGGGTAATCCTATGGCAAAGAAACAACGGGATTTCAGCGAGTACCCAGCATTCCTGGAACAGACTACTTCACTTAAGCAGGGCAAACCTTGACAACAACATTCTTGGCCTCTCATAACACTCTGCCATGCTCAGTTACTCCCCCAGCAGCTGCAGTTTCCTGTTCTGTCACTGATCAAACCTCAATATCCTTCAAGAAGGTTTGTTGTTGTTTTACTTTGTCCTCCAAGGGCACAGTAAGCTGGGCTGCCCCAGGGCTCTCCTCATGCCAAACTGCCTTATCAAAGCCAGTATCTTGCACAGCCCGAAGCAGGAACTGGCAGAACCTGAGATATCCAACTGTGCAGTGCAGGCATTTCCAACCTCAGGCTCTCACAGATCTCAGAACTAAACAAAACCCTCTGGCCAAAAAAATTTAGCAGTATTACACAGGGATTTACATCTTTGCTTGAAATTATTCGGGTTTTTTTCCAAACCAAAGGAATATTAGGAACCTGCAGTCTATGACAATTTCTCTGTAGGCTACAACGGGTGCAGCACAAGCAAAAGATTTCCCTTTCCAGTAAAGAGTGTGCTGTAAGATCCCTGCAGATTCTCCTGCATGCAAACATCAGAAATGTGGTGCTTTTCTTGAGCCAGGCATACCCACACAGCATCACGTCTCTCACAGTACTATTTTAAGACTTTTCAGACTGCTCCCTGTGCCCACCATATTTAATCCTTACCTGTAGCAGCCTCATGTTCAGAGTGAAGTCTCCTTCCAGCAACTGATCCCGGATGAGTCTGAAAGGTGGAAACACTTTCACTACCCGTGTGAACAGTGACTATAACCTGTTCACCAGATGCCTTACATGCCCACAGAAGACTTGGTGGATGTAGGTGAAGGGGGGAAGGAGAAGAACAGGAGGGCTCCCTGTGTACTTACGTCAGCATGGCACAGCAGACGAGCAGGAGGAAGTCGAAGCGCTTGTCGTCGGCAAAGAGGGAGTCCCAGATCCGGATCACATCTGGCAGCAGGAACTCTTGGGACAAGAGCAGCGTCAGCCAGCGGAAGGCAAAGAACTGGGGTTTGATGTTCTGCTCCTGCTGTCAGACAGGCACCAGGCAAACAGTGAATACGTGCTCCTGGCCAGCTCCCTACAAGCAAGAGATGCACCCCATGTTTCCATCCCCGGCTCCTCCTGGCTCTAAGCTCCCAACTGCTCCTGCAGCTCCAGCAAACCCGCTGCCTCCTTTGGAGACTCTCTAGACTGAGATTTTCAGTGCAGCCACACTCCACACCTACAGCAAAGCCTGAAAATCCTCCTCTGTCCATGGAGCAAAGGAAGCTTTTCTCCCTAAAGGCACTATTTGCGTTAGTTCCGCTAAACCTGCCAAGGAATTATAAATTTCCCATTTGAACAGCATTTTATCTGCAAAGCTGCAGCCCTCCCCTGCCAGCAGAGGCACTGTTTGTCAGGATTTCCTCTCCATTCCAGAAGCCCTGTATTTATCAAAAGGTTTACTATTCACAAAGGGAAACAAAGATGGAGTGGAGTTCACACTGATGGTAAGACACGCTGTGAACACTTCTAGCCTGAAGCCTTCCTGTTTTCTGATGTTAAAACCAAGGGACCACCGTTTTATCAAGGTCAAACAAGTTCAGGATCCTGCTGACACTCTCAAGGACCAGCTGCTGCATGGCCAAGACCATTTCCTGCCAGCCAAACATAAGGCAGTTTATTTTCTCTCCACTGCATCAGCCACCAGCCAACACTGTGGGCTGTGTCACTGTGCTGACAAACCATCTTTTGGGTCGTAAAATAGATGTATCCTGACTTTTATAAATGGAAAAAGATCTCCATGTGACTTGGTGAAGGTTGAAGTAGCAAGAACAGCTTTCCCTTCCAAGTTCCCCCTGGACTTTCACACTAAATGGACTACAAGACTGAAGATGTTTGTAACAAAACTGCCTTCTACACATTCTACAAAACTCCTGCAAACCCAAGGCACTCAGACACCTTTGGATGAAGGAGAACAGTAGAACTGGGTGAGTGGGATTGTCCAGCTCACTGGATTTCACTTTTCTTCAGGAATGATCTCCAGGCAGTTTAAGTCAGTGCTGTCAGGGCAGCCAGTGGCAACAAACATCTGTGTAAAGGGTGGGATGTTTTTTGTTCTGCAGCCTCAAATTCTGAACAACTCTACAGCTAACTCATGTTCTGCCTGATAACCACAAGAGAGTAAAGACTCCAGCTCAACACAGGTGACCAAGGATCATGGTCAGGTCCCTTGGGACTCCCAGCTGTGCAACAACCATTGTTTGCTTTCAGAGCCAGGCAGGGAGGAAGCCTTGCTGGGTCAGCTCACCCTGGGCTCACTCCAAGGAGAGGCTGTTTCAGCTCACAGATAAGAGTCTTTATGCCCCACAGGCAAAGCCTCTGTACCCTCTCTCTGCCCTGTTCAAGTACAGTTTAACAAAACTGGTTGACATTGACCCCACTCCTCCCATCCCACCCAAGACCCAGAGAGACACCTGGCTCCTCACCAGTTTCAAATACAGCTCCACATCTTTCTCCTTCAGGGTGGAGTACACCTTCTCCATTTTGTAGGTGATACCACACTGAGAATCATCCAGGCTCTTAATGAAGTTGTCCCGAATTTCAGACATTAGATTGGTGAAGCAGAAAAATGTGTCTGCTTCAGCATGTTCTGGGGAAAGAACACAAAACAGAGGAGCACAGCTTTAGAACTGTTCCTACTCCATGATCTCATTGATATATTGGATTCAAGGAGTGGATCCCACCAGATCTTGGCTTGCTTAGTCTGGGACAAGCTTAGGCAAGCATTTTATTTTTAACTAGATATGTCTACAGAGCCATTGCAGATACCGACCCCTGTGTGCAACACAAGGTCTTCCTGACAATGGGTCACAAACCAGTTATCTGTGCCCAAGAACATCATCTGCTCTCCCTGCCACCACACACACCCTCAGAGCTCCCATGAAGTAGAAGTGAGAGGAAAAGCCCTCCTTTTCTTACCATGTATATCCAGTACGAGCAAACATGGGATTCTAAAGGGATTTAGTGAAACTTACAAACAGCAACATCTCAAAACCCCTCACTTCCCATGTCCTCACCACTCCCAGCCCCTTCAGCTCCTACCAATTTCCTCTGGTGCCCAGAACTCCCCATGCCATGCAGGGAACCCCCAGTACAAGAGCCACTGCTGAGCACTCCAAAGGCTCCCTCACCTTTCCACTCGCTGTTCGGGTCTGTAGCAAAGGTGTAGTAGAGAGGCCCCACGATCTCATTCATGCCCTGGACATAGGCTATGCCAGGGTTGAGCTTGGCATAGATGAACAGGATCCTCTCCACCACCTCCCAGTGAGCTTCACAGCCATTGGGCAGCACTTCGTACTCGCTCAGAGAGCTGGGGGTGCTTTTCAGAGGGGAGCTCACCTGGAAAACAAGGCAACACCACAGCTGGATCAGCACAGGCAACTGGCACAGATGGTTTAGCACACGTGCCAAGCTTGGCTTTTAACACACAGAGGCCCCTGAAAGATCTGGACAGTTTATACCACATAAACCATGAGAAATGGGAAGCACACAGGCATGAAGTCTTAGTGCTGACTGTCCTGAAGAACACATCAGTCTGTGCAGCAACACACAGTTTCCCTGAATCATTGCACCACGTGATCCCACACAGTAAGAAACCACAGCAGTTCCACTTCTCTGTCAGCAGAATGAGGGAAGGTATTGATCTATTGGGGTAGAAACCACTCTCCCCAGCAGCACATGTGCCCTAATGCTTGTGGAAGAGGAAAGGGACAACACACATTTCAGCAGATAGCCAGCTCTTCTAACTGCAGCTTTATGAGATCCAGGGCTCAATGACTATACAAATTCACAATAAATTCATAGTAAATTCATTCTTCAGTGTTTTGTTCCCACACAGGAAGGCACATGTCAAGTATAAAGCAGCTTGTGACTCCAACTTCTGCCAGAAGTCATGCACAAAACAATCCTTAAAATTAAACACAGCTCTTCATTCCCTACTGTTTGTCAGGCTCATCAGCTGGTTCTGCAGCCCCCAGCATGCTCAGTATCTGCTGGGGTATTTCCACTGCAAAAGCAGAAAGAGAAGGAGGGAAGAGCCCGAGGAACACCCCTGGGAGAGCCCAGCCCCAGCTCACGTTGGTGACCCCGCTGCGGTTCCGTGCCACCGTCTGCGACTTGAGCGTGGTCTGTTCCACCCGCCGGCGCAGCGTCTCGAACTCATTCTGGGGGTCCAGGATCAGGAGGCAGGGATAGTCCGTGGGGCGCTGGAAAAACGCCATGTCAGGGTACAGCCTCCTGGCACGGACACAGAAGGAAGTCAGGCACCAGCACAAGGGACGCTCGTGTTGGATGGTTTAATATTAAACTGGGTTTTCAAAGTACAACGGGTTGCCAGAACCCCTGGGGTTCAGGAGCTTATGCCTCACACACCTGACATCCTTGTCTATCTGGAGGAGCACTTCGTTATCCTTGAAGTAAGTGTTCCATCGGCTGTCTGGATTGGGATTGAGGGGCTAAAGGGACAAACAACAGAAACAGAACGAGCGTGTTTCACACAGAACAAAATCCTTTCCTGCTGTCCCTCTGCCACACAGCACCAGCACGGTCCTAGCACATCAGGGGCATCCTTTTTTCTCACATTTTCTATCCTTTTTCACTCGTCTCTTAATGATTTTGTTCACAGGTATGCTAAGATTCCTGATTGCAACCCCAAACCTGTACAACGAGATGGTCTTTGGACCTGGGGTAAGAGTGACCCACCCACACAGCACTTTGGCGTTGTGGTGATGGGTTACAAGTATCTCCCTCTAACTCTGGAGTTACAAGTATCCCACTCTAACTAGCTCTGAGAAGGCTGATTCAGCACCACCACTGTGCCCAGATAAAACAAAACACATATTCCACAAACAACCTGTCCTGTATCTGACCAGTTTCCCCACTTATCTCCCCCCTCCACACCAAGACCCACACAAAGTTAACAACTAACCAAGAAAACCAAAGCAACGTTCCAGGAGACTCAAAGATCACTGTGACCTGTGTGGTTTCACAGACACAACAGTTTTACACCACCAAGGCTCCAGAGATCAGAAGGGCAAGGGACTGAGAGGAGTGAACGTTCAGGATGGTCAAGGAGGCAGCTGTATCATTTTACAGCCTCTTCTGATCAGTTACTTCATTCCCTCCTCCCACACATACTCTTAACAGCACTTTCAGTGAAGGAAAAAGCCAAGGGATGCAGGAAACGAGCCACTAAAATAAAAAGCCAGCAACATTACTAGAAATAAGTGAGTCTCCTGCCTCCCACAACACAGTCCAGCTCAACTTTTGTGTTTCTTTTCTATCCTCTGCTCAGTTTAATCTCCTCCAAGCCCACCCAAGGACCTGACTTCCCAGGAAAGCACCTCTTTGCTACAGTTGTCTCTTGGGAGCCTTTCCCTGGGAGACCCACAGCCTGGGCAGGCAGCCTGAAATCGGGGGAGGAGGGATATGCACAGCTGGAAACAGGTCTTTTCACAGCCACTGATGCTTTGCCAATAATTCACTCTGAAGGCTACCAAGACACAAGTGCTGGCACCTGGGAACCCTCTCCCCTGCTGTCAGGGCACAGCAGTTGGGAACAGAGCCAGGAGCAGCCCAGGGGTCCAGACTCCAGGACAAGTGTTTACAGCTCTGAGGAATTTTCTGCAGCACAAAGGCCTCACAACACTCACATGATCTTCTAAGGTCACGTCTTCCCTTGAAACACCCAGGTTGGCTTTGGCGATCCCAGGCTGGATAATCATCTCCTTCAGGAACTGGGAATACAGATCCCTTCAGGAAAAGGAGGGGAATTTGCAATGAGGAGGATAAGGTCAAGGTGAGCACACAGGCAGAGTCTGGAGAGATCTCTCTGTCCCATCCTGCTCTTTCTCTCCACCTGAGTTCAGCTGAAGGGGTGAGAGGCAGCTGAGAGAACAGCACATTCCACACAGGAACAATTCGTTTCATGAAGGTACTTAATTATTTAAGGACTATTCTCCCTCTCTGCAGATCTCATTAGACATAAAGGGACAAGTACCAACATCTTCTCACCTCTGCTTCTTCAGTGAAGCGCTCCATAAGGCTTTCTCTAAAGGGAGGTAGTTCAGGAGTATCTGCACAGGAGACAGAGGCACAGGGGTTAGTATGAAATGAGCTGTCCCACCTGTGGGATGAGCAACCCAAAACCCTGGGACCGTTCTCCAGAGAGCCCAATGCACATTGCCAGGAGCATTTCAGGGGCCAGTTTTCAATACAGACCTCTTTGCAGGACTGATCAATAGCTGACCAGACCTAAATGTTCTCCTAGCTTAAATCTGAGGCTCTGCCCACATGCAAAGTGCTGATCTCCCCGAATTACTGCTGACTTCCAGCGGCTTTTAAAAAGCGCTGGATTGATTGCTTGTTTACAGTTTTAAGCACCCAAAACCACTACGTGCGCTCGACCAACGCAAGGAGACCCAAGCACCCCGAGCCAAACCCACCTTCCAGCAGAGGCAGCGCAGCCCGCCATCGAAGGGGATCCCTGCGGAACAGCGGGCACAGAAACAACCACGTTAGCCCGTGCTGGCAGCGCTCCCGCCCCCCCGAGCCTCCCCCGGGGCCGCGGCCCGGAGCACTCACCGCTGAAGCAGAGCTCGCGGAGCTTGCCCAGCGCCACCGTGGGTTCGCCCAGCACCTCCTGGAAGTCCGCGATCCTGAGGGGAGCGGAGCGGAGCCGCGCGCGTCACCGGGGCTCTNCGCCCGCCGGTCCCGGTGCCTCCGCCACGCCCACCCCTCAGCGCTAAGCCCCGCCCTCAGCACGTAGCACCACTCTGTACGTTAAGCTCCGCCCCTCAACACTAAACCACGCCCACACCGACCATCACCCTTATCTAAGCCCCGCCCCGTGTGTGGCTCTAAGTCACGCCCTCTTCACAGGCCCCGCCCCTCGCGGCGCTCCGGCCCCCTGGGCTCGGTCCGGGTTCT